>ONZH01029151.1:0-34762 GCA_900303285.1 Rhinella marina
GGGGAAATTTAAACCCTTATTTATAAATTAATTTTGCTTCTGTGGTGTTGTTGAACTTAAATTGATAATGCCATTCTCTTCTAATGTGTCCTGTGAAAACTTGGTCTGTCTGTTTTTTCTCTGGCCTCTTCTTGTCTTCTTCCCTGTCTTAGTGGGTATGTCCTTGGTGTTATTCTGTTGTCCTGGTGATATTTCTGTTGTGTTTGGAAAGGTGCCTCGTTTTGGAATGGTACCTCGTGGTGATTGTGTTGTTGTTGTCTCTTTGGTGAATATCTGTGATTGGGGTGGTGTACAGAATTTTGACGGTGTCTTAGGTTGTAGTTGTGTTCTGGTGTGTGTGTCCTCCTGTCTCTGTATCCATGTTGAGGTGTTGTTTCTCTGTGTCGTGGTGCTTTGTGATGTGGCGGGGTTTGATCTAAAAAAAGGGGGCTACTTAATGGTTCAAATCTATTAGTGGTGGAAATTTTGTATGTGCCTGTGTTTGTGTCTCTGTTTATCTCGTTTTGTGTTGTTTGTTTTCGGGGTGGGCTTTGGTTCATATTTGCTCGTGTATTGTTTTTTAATCCTTGTTCATATGTTAATCTTTGTTTGTTCCATCTTAACTTCTTAGTTTTTTTTGTATATAATGTCCTTTTCTAGACTATCTAGGTTTTTGCAGATCCTTTCCTGCCATTTTTTAGTATTTTCATCTTGTGATGATTGATCTATTATTTCCTTTATGTTTTGGATTTGTGGTGTGATCTCTTGGAGAATTTCTGTTCTCCTTTTGATAATCAGGGATATGAGGGCCCTTGATTGTGTTAGCAGGAAATTGTCCCACCCTGTTGAGAACTCTTCATTCACTAAATCTTGTGATGGTTCTTTGATTAGCATTAAACCCTTAGGGATAATGTTGCTCTCCAGGCATTGGTTAAGGGATTTTATCTCCCACTTGTTTTTTAGTTGTTTCTGTAAAAGTTTTTCTAGTTGTTTGAAATGATCTTCCAATGATCTGGAGTGCAAAATATCTTCTCCTAGTTCTCCTGACTCAAATTTAAATTGATCTAGATTCTTCCATTTGTTTTCCATGTGTTCCCAAATATTCATACTTAATGGATAGGAGCTCTACTCAGTGGATAAAACGAAATGACAAATGTGGAAATATATGGGTGGCTCACTATCCAGAATGTATTGAAAGCGAGGTGCTTCAACTGATAGACCTAATCCACAAGGTCTTAAAAAGAGTGAGAATTCAATGGAAAAAATGGGGTTGAGCACACTCTTATTTAGGAAATCATGGATATCTACTATGATTGTGATAAGAAGTTAATCATGCACAATAAATGGAGATGAAAATGGACAGCTCTGATTTAACTTTGATTATATTGTGGAATGTATATAGCACAGTACACAAACCTATTATAATTTACAATTAATATATACAAATATAAAGAATGAAAAAAAGGGGGATAAAATAGAAAAAAAAAAAAAAAAAAAAAATATATAAAAATATAGAAATATGAAAAATAGATGTCACATAGGAATATACTCCTTGAATAGTCTGGTAAGAGTCTCGTAAAAAGTGTCCTCCTTGGACAGTCTGGTTGGGCCAGGGGATGCACAATCCCTATAATGGATATTTGTCCATATGTCTAAGATGTTAGAAAAATAGTCATAATATGATAAATAAAAATATGGTACTTCTTGCAGGTAAGTATATATGGTAGGTTAGTACTTTACCAGATTCCTAGAGGGATGCCGCAGTCCTTCTTAGTAGTGTGTGCGATGTCTCGCTGTGCGGGCACTCGCAGAGGTAAGCAGCTGGGCTTCACCCGTGTTCTCGGCTTCTCAGATAGCTGCGGCGTCTACGCGCTTCCAGGAACAAACAGTGCGCTCCTACCAATGCGCGCCTTTTTCTCGCTGACAGCGGCGTCTCCACGTGGCGTCCCACGTGGAGATAGTGGGCGCGCTGGAGCAGCCGGAGTGATAATGTTGACCGTAACTTCCCTTTGATTATAGTTGCTTATTGGCGGCTTGTTTTACTTTGTTTCTTTATGTTGAATAGTTGGAAACAAAGTATATGGTTTTGGGCTTGATGCCGATAGTTTGTACCACTTTAGGTTTTTCAGGTATCCAGTAAGCTAAACGCGTTTCGGGGACTACAATTCCCCTTCCTCAGTAGCTGGATATCCTAGATTTCTGTGGGATATTTAAAGCTTTCTCATGATTGGATCTTGTAGTTTAATTGGGTGCCTCCTATGTTTAATTAAACTGTGTTTGCTCTACTGGTAGGCTTATTGGATAAGGGGCTCATTATCTAAATTCGTTAAAATGTTTCTTTTTATTTGATTTCGTTTAAAAAGAGGTGAAAAGATAAAAAGCAAAAAAGTAAAAAAATAAAAGAGTAAAAATAGAGAAATAATCAAAGACACATATTAAAAATACACATATTAATTATTAAAAAATTATGTCTATATATATATCACAAATGGGAACCAAGTGTATAAAATATATATGTAGAATATATACATATATGTATATATGAAAATAATTAAATATACATGTGAAGAATATATATATAGAATACACATATGTATGTATAAAAATATATAGTGTATAAATATATAAAAGATTATGGAGGATGACAAATTCCATATGGTTATAGGGGTGTGATTTCCATATATTAGACCTGAAAATCTTCTTTCATTTCTATATAAAGCTTACCGTGTATGATCTTTATGGGTTACTTATTGGAGTTAATGTTATCGATCCCATTTTTTCAATCCTATTTCTCAAGATGGACATTATTAACTATCTCTGTGTTTTATATTATCAATATTTGCATGGTTAAGGTGTTGGCTGATCTATGTCTTCTATTGCAGGTGAATATTGATTATTTGTCTTATTATGTGTTTTTTTATTCATTATTTTATTGTTTTCTATTTTTTCAATTTTTTTCTCTCTGATCTATATTATTGTGTTTAAAGCGGCGTGTTTTCTTGTTGCAGGTGATTATTAGTGTTCTTACTCCTCCTCAGATGTAGCACCTCTATCCTCACCATCAGAGGTATCGTGAAGAACGAAGGGGTGCGCTTAGACATCACCCTCTGAGGAGGTTGGCCACTTGGGACAGCAGGTTCGCATCCGCTAATCATTACAGTAGGTCAGAAGTTGAACACAGTATGGTGCTTCTTCTTGGTCAGCAAAGGGATCTCCTATTGTTCTGACTGTCCTTCAGACTTCCTTCACCCTATCAAGCTTTCCCTCCCAGTTTCTTCCAGTGTCATGTGATTCTCCATCTTCTTCCGACCTCGTTGATTTTCCTGCCAATATCTATAGTAAAATGGTACTCAATGCTGTTTTTAGACAATTTTTCTATAACAAATTAGAAAAGCTTCTGATTCATTTGGTGGCTGAATTTTAGTTAAATTTGCAATGAATCTTATTTGTTTGTAATCCATGTGTGGTTACCCACTGGGGTTCCTGGATGGAATCTACCTCAATAACTGACATATTACATATTGACAAATATTTCAAATTCAATGGATAGAAAAAAGGACTTGCATATTTCAGCAAGACAATGATAAATCACATACTGCATCCATCACAACAGCATGGCTTAACAAAAGAGTCTGGATGATGAGCTGGCCTATCCAGACCTTAGAAAAACCATAAAAAATAGTTGGCACATCATGAAACGCACAATGAATGTGGCAATGAAGAGGCTGGACTGTTCAGCAACTACAATTATGCATTAGAGAAAAATGGGACTCTCCCAAAACTCCAGCAATTGGTCTTCTCACTTCCCAGACATTTAGACTGTTGTTAAAAGAAGAGGCGTTACTACACAATGGTAGACATGGCCCTGACCAAACTTTTTTGAGATGCATTACTGTTATCAAGTTCTAAATGAGTGAATTATTTTCATGAAATAGTAAAATGTCTCACTTTCAACATCTGATATGTGTTTTATGATCTACTGTGAATAAAATACTTTGAACTATATTAGCAGGGATCAATTGTAAAACTGTTTTGTCGGCATGTTCAAGCATGATGGCAATTTCATTTCAATCTAATTATTGACATATTCTGTAATATGATAAGCTGTAATATAATATTTAATAAGGTCCTACAAGAGGGAGGTACAAAACCTGCAACTTTACAAAAGCTAAATTCAATTGTCTATGGGAAAAGCTCCGTCTTAGGCCTCCTGCACATGAGCACCATTTTACGGTCCACAAAATACGGATGTGGTCTTTATGCATAGCACACTTTTCGCTGGCCACATTGTAGAATTGCCTATTCTTGTCTGCAAAAAGGACAAGAATAGGACATGTCCTGTAATTTGTGGGACCAGGGGCGTAGCTAAAGGCTCATGGGCCCTGGTGCAAGGGTTCAGCTTGGGCCCCCCATCCCTCAGCGCTGGTGCACCTAGCTTTTCTGCCGGCCAAGTCAAAAATTGAACCCCATCATGCCAAATTCTCACCCTAACCTTTTCCCTCCTAACATTATGTACATCACTACAGAACATACAGGGTAAGGCTACATTCAGACGACAGTTGTTTTTGCGGCCTCCGATCCGCATATTTTGCGACTCAGATGCGGACCCATTCACTTAAACAAACACTGTGTGCTGTCCGCATCTGTATATCCATTCCTATTTTTGTCCATTTTGCGGTCAAGGATAGGTATTGTTACAGTGGATCCGCAAAAAAAAAACTGGATGCCATACGGAACATTATCCGTTTTTTTGCGGATCCGCAATTTGCAGACTGCAAAACACAACATTCGTGTGAATGTAGCCTAATACAGCGCCCCATACCTCGTACATTCAGTGACGTCTCCTCTGATGTACACATTCTCTTTCCTCGTCTTCTCCTTTCAGACCAGACCAACATTTTTCAGCCATTTCGTGTCTCTGCAGTTTGACAGAAAAAAAAAATCTTAGTTTATTACTTTTCCATCATCCTCCCATCTTCTGGACAAATCATCCTATCACCTCCAGTACTGTGCCACTAGTACCACACAGATAGTGCCCTTCAATAATTATTGGCACACAGTGTCCTAAAATAACTGCGCCCAGCAAATAGTGTCCCTGAGTAATAGTTTAAACATAACATCCCCCAGAAATAACTGCACTATGCTGATACTGTGCCAGGGTACCCCCACAGTAATAGTGCTCCCAAAGTCCCAACTAATAATTCTCTGCCACAGTGCACTTGTTAGTAATAGTGCCCCCAACAGTACTAATGTCCCCACTGTGCCCCAGAAGTAATAATGCTTCCAATGTGCCAGTAAGAAGTGTCCCCATAGTGCCCCACAATAATGTGCCAGTAAGAAGTGCCCCCATAGTGCACCCCAATAATGTGCAAGAAGTGCCCCCATAGTGCCCCCAATAATGTGCCAGTACGAAGTGCCCCCAAAAATTTCACCCCAATAATGTGCCAGTAAAAAGTGTTCCCCCCATAAATGTCCCCAAATTATGTGCCAGTAAGAAATGCCCCAATAATGCGCCAGAAGTTCCCCCCATTGATTCCCCCCAAAATCACGTGTCCCACCCCCATAGATGCCCCCCAAATTATGTGCTAGTGAGAAATTCCCCAAGTGCCCCAATGTGCCAGTAACAAATGCCCCCAGTGCCAGTAAGAAATGCCCCAGCCCTGCCAGTAATGCCCCAGCCCCATGTGCCAGTAAAAATGCCCCCAGTGCCCCCATGTGCCAGTAAGAAATGCCCCAAGTGCCCCCATGTACCAGTAAGAAATGCCCCCAGTGCCCCCATGTACCAGTAAAAAATGCCCCCCAGTGCCCCCATGTGCCAGTAAACAAATGACCCCAGTGCCCCCATGTGCCAGTAACAAATGCCCCCAGTGCCCCATGTGCCAGTAAGAAATGCCCCCAGTGCCCCATGTGCCAGTAAGAAATGCCCCCAGTGCCACATGTGCCAGTAAGAAATGCCCCCAGTGCTAGTAAGAAATGCCCCCAGTGCCCCCATGTGCCAATAACAAATGAAATGCCCCCAGTGCCCCATGTGCCAGTAACAAATGCACCCAATAGAGCTCCGGTTCGTGATTGCACCAATAAAAAAAAAAAACACTTATACGTACCTCCATTGAGCTGGCAGCGATGCGATGCAGGCCTCTTCCGGCCTGTGTCCCGCGCTGTACGGCTCAGGCGGCGCAATGACGCCACCAGAGCCAGCCTCTGATAGGCTGCAGGCTTAGTGCCTGTAGCTTATCAGAGGAACGGGCAGGAGAGACGCCTCTCCCTCCCTTGCCCCGCAGCACAGGCATCTGTATCGCTGTCCTGAGGACAGCAATACAGATGACTATGGAGATGAGCGCTTCCACAATGGAAGCGCTCATCTCCCTCTGCCCCGCCGCCGCCCCGCCGACTGCTGCGACCCCTATAGCTACGCCACTGTGTGGGACTGCCCTAAAATGAATGGGTCCACATTTGACCTGCAAAAACTGAATCTAAATGGGGAGTTTTAAAAGTGATATTACAAGTAGTTCAAATCCACTGGTAACAAAATGTTCAGGAAAGAAACCAATGTAGCTAAAATAGGATGTATTGAACATAATAAGACAAAACAACATGTATTTAACACATTGAAGGCTGAGTGCTTAGAAAAATTATTCCAGGCTTACAAAGAGCTCATTGGGCAGGGGCGTAGCTATCGGGGAAGCAGGGGAAGCCACTGCTTCGGGGCCCGAGGAAAGAAGGGGCCCGGGAGCAGTAGCAGGATACAGCCACAGAGGCCTGCCACTATCCTTCTTACAAGCTCCTGTGCTGCGAGCTTCAGACACGCCCCCTCTTCCAGCAGAGCAGGACCTGGCTTACCAGCCTTAGACACGCCCCCTCTACACAGGACGTGCTGCTGGAGGAAGAGAGAGACGGCAGGGCTGGAGAAGTCTGAAGAGATGCAGACAGTGGGTGAGTGAGTCTGCTGTGTGGGGCAGGAGGGAGAATGTCAGAGAAGTCTTCCAGCTGCTGCTGGGTGCTGTAGTAGACCAGCAGCTTCATGCTATTGTTGTTTTACTGCTTCATAAAGCAGTCTGCCTCCATAACACCTGCACCCCCCTCCCCCATATCCTGTCCTTCTTTTATCTCATCCTCATGGAGCCCTTGCTGTCTCCTTTCCTCCATCATGTATGGAGAGCTCCTGTTCCACCTTCCTTTCTCCTATTGCTGCCCTGCACAGACCTCCAGCCCCTACTTCTTGTATAAATCCCCCTCAGAGCCCCTTCCACCTACTTGCTATGCCCACCCTGTCCATCCAGAGCCCTGGCCCCTGTCTCACTCCTCTGCCTCTCATTATGGTGGTGTCCTTCTAATGTCTCAGGGTCATGTGACTGCCCCCCCACCCCGTACTCTGCTCCATTATACCCTGCATTGTGCCCTCTTAACATACCTTGTACTGTGCTCTTAGTCATTCACTGTACCGTGCCCTCTTACCATACCCCGTACAGTGCCCCTAGTCATTCCCTGTAATGTGCCCTTTTATACCCTAGGTGTTATCTAGTGTATGGCGGCGTTAGCCAGTCCATGTATGACAGTACTATCCAGTCACTGTATGGAAGTGTTACCCAGTAAGAGGCCGTTCAGACGGCCATGGTATTGCGGATCCGCAAAAATGTGGATCTGCAATACCATGGATGCTGACCAGTGTGTGTTCCCACAATTTGTGTAACACACGGCCCGTCACATTCTATATGCCTATTCTTGTCCGCTGTGTACTGGTACTTATTCTGGCACTACGGCTGGGTTCACATCACATTTTTGCCATCAGTTTAAGGCTCCTTTCACATGTCCTGTTTTTCTTTCCTGATTCGATCCTGATCCTGATCTGGATCCATTCATTTCAATGGGTCCTGAAAAAATCAGGATCGAATCAGGAAAGAAAAACAGGACGTGTGAATTGAGCCTAATGTATACATTAACAGATGCCTCAGACTGATCTACACAGTGGCGTCCGTTCGCCATACAGTTCCATTGAAAAAAACATATACGTTAACGTATGCATTTCTTTTACTGGACTCTGCAGGATACAAAAACGTGGTGAGCTGCATATTTGTATATGATACCTTTTTTATCTATGTATACTTCAAACGGATAGGAAAAACGTGATGTGAACCCACTGTTACATATGAACAAATGCGATGCCAGGAGGGTCATGGGGGGGGCCCGTACAAAAATTTGCTGTGGGGCCCAGTCAGTTCTAGCTACGCCACTGTCATTGGGAAATGTAGAAAAGAAATAAAGTTGGCTAAATTAGCCACAGAAAAACAAAGCAGACAGCATTAAAATAAACTCCCAAAACTTGCATAAATATATAAATGCCAAAAAGAAAAAATTGTATTGTTCTCAGTGATGATTGTTAGGTCTGCGGTCAGTGCATGCTGTTCCCTCTGGGTGCGAACAACACGCGACTTATCATGTCATCAGGCATCCTGGTCACCAAAGTCCTTTCCATGCTGCTATCTCTATGCTCCTGCCTGATGCATCCTTAGGGCACATGCACTCACCTCTGACCTCTTAAAGGGCAAGTGCACGTTCCCAAATCCTTCCCCAGTCAATGTCTGAGAGTCCCAGGGTATTTATGACACCCACTCCAGCAGGAGGATGCCTGAGCTTTAGGCTCCCTGGTGGCCAGCACAGGTGTTTGATATTCTAGTGCTTTTGTAATTTACCTGCATTTATCCTGCATTATCTCCTGCCTTCCTGCCTTGTTTGAAGTGTTTACCTTCCTGCCTGTCCCTGCACTTTCAAGTCCAAGCTCAGTTCAGTTCGTGTTTAACCAGTTTGTCTACCCTATCTGTGCTCCAGTCAAGTCCCCAGCCTGCTTGCCTTGTGTTTTTCTTATCACTACCCCGCACACAAGTCTCTCCTGTGTCTACATTAACGGTGTGCTGCCTGGATCTCTAAAAAAAACTGTGTTTTAGTTTTGATGACTGTTCAGGCTATATCTGCAGCTTTTCTGTGTTTTTGGTGTTTGTTTTCTGTACCATTAGCTTCTGGTGCTTGCACCAAAGTTCCTGATCCTACTTGGTCAGCTGCCTAGAAGGTAGCAGTCCGGATGTTTCCCTGCAGTGAAGTCCAGAAGCCTGTATTGTGGTTAAAGGGTGAATACCAGGTAAGCACCGGAA
Organism: Rhinella marina; assembly: GCA_900303285.1. Classification (NCBI taxonomy): domain Eukaryota; kingdom Metazoa; phylum Chordata; class Amphibia; order Anura; family Bufonidae; genus Rhinella; species Rhinella marina. Next base: position 9,126 of record ONZH01029151.1, read on the forward strand.
TAGCACCTTTAGGGTTTAGCCCAAAGCCAAACCAGTTAATTGGCACAGTTGTCGTTCACTGATCCGTAACAATGATCACTTTAGTATAAATGCAGATGATTAAGTCAAGGCAGATAAATTAAACTCATAGGGGGGAATTTATCATTAGGTGAATATTTGAAGTCAGTTTTGCTTCAGTCTGTGTTGGAGTACTTTGTGCCACATTTATCAAATGTCACAGGTTGTTTGATAAATGTGGCTTGTCCTTAAACCTAACACTTCTTTCTAGAGAAGCTACTCCACTTTTCCTACTCCACCCTCCTCCTGGAGTGAGATTGCGACTATTTTGCGACTTTTTAAAAAAAGTTGCAATGATAAATCTGGAGTGAAACTCATTAACATAGCTAAACACACCCACTTTCCACCCATATTACAAAACTGGAGTGAGTGGTGTACACATGCAAAAAGTCGCAAAATTGTGCGCAAAAAAGTCGCAAAAGCCCTATTTTGCGACTTTTTGATGCCAGAATTCTGGAGTGATGGTATGATAAATCAGGGCCATACTTTTCATCTGTGTTCACCAGTGATCTACCAGTACAAGAATGGGCAATAATCAAGGTCCTCTATCAACTATCACCACTATCTTTACACAAGAAAAAAATACAGTTTCATCAGACCAAAATAAGTATTGATAAAGTCTCTGGGCCCAGACAGCATTCTTCTATGGTTTTTGAGGGAAATGAGCTTTGTATTTGATAGACCACTGTATCTCATTGTTTTAAACATTCTTGGAACAGGGTCACTGGGTAGGAGGACAGCTAATATACCAATATTTAAGAACGGTAAAAAGGTGAAACTGTGTAACAATCATCTGGTAAGTTTGATATCTGTGGTATGTAAAATATTTGAAGGTATTCTAAGAGATAATCTACAAAATCATATAACAACCGATAACCAACATGGGTTTCTGCAAAACAGGCAGTGCCTCATTATGCTTGCTTCATGTAAGGAGGAGAGTGCCAATCTGGAAGTTGATCATGCAGCTGATCTGATACCTGGATTTTGTAAATACATTTGATACTGTACCACACAAGAGTCTTGTACTGCAGCTACAAATGCAGGGGCTAGGGTACAATATATGCAAATGGGTAAAGAAATGAATAAGGGACAGAAAAAATAGCGTTGTTGTAAATGGTACATACTCAAAATGTCCTAAAGTCAGCAGCAGGTACCACAAGGATCTGTGTTAGGCCCAGTTCTTTTTAAAGGGGAACATAAAAACAATAATCATATAAAAACAATAAAAAATAATATGTTTAATCCATAGTACATACAAATCCAAGTCTAAAATATGCTCCTCAAACTACTCCCATAAGCCGTTTAGGAGATATTTTGCAGACAAAGCACTTTGGGAGTAATTTACGAACAGATATATGCCACTTTTTGGTGTATATCTCTCGTAGATTGTGGCACAAAAGTTATTTGCACTGCAATCCGTGACTTTTCCACTGCTAACGCAAGGTCTGAAAAAGGGGGCCTGGCATGGGCAGGTAAAAGGGTGGGCCCATCTCATTCATCATTTTCTACCCCTGTTTTAGGCATAGAAAATGGTCTAAATCTACGCCAGCAAGGAAGCTGTACATTTAGACAAGTGAAAAGTCCACCTAAGTTATGTAAAGGCTGATGCAGGAGGGACGAAGACCAGCATCTATATAAATGTCCTTCTATGTCTTTCCCCTAGTTCTTTTCTGATCTTCTACTACAGAATAGCTGGGTGAACGAGTCTGATATCACACACACTGAACAGGATTTTCATAAGATAGGTGGGACTTAACTACACTGACTGAAATGCTGGCAGACCAATCTGCCTGCACTACTATAGGAGTCTCTGCCCTTTCTCCCCACAACCACTTTCTCTCCCACTCCCCTGAGATGTCATCTGCCTGATTGACTTGCTCAGTCCACTCTAGCCAATTTCATTTCACCCAACTTACCTACTGAGACAGCTCAACAATGCAGAGAAGTGGTGAAGAACCTATAAGGACCTGTGTTATGTCACAACATGGGCAGAGTCCCTGTTCTGTGTCTTTGAGAGGTAAGTGTTTCCCCTTATAAGTTGTAAAATACTAATAGTTATAGTTGTTTCCTTATACTTAAACCCTGTAGTGTCTACTAATGCCCATAATAACAGTCTGGAAATGCCGAGAGTTGTAGTTCTGTTATATAATATTTCTCTCCATGTAATGTCCACTGATGCTCCATAATAACAGTCTAGACTTGTTGTAGGTCTGTGCTCATATACCCCTCTCCAGGGGCGTAGCTAGGGTCTCAAAAGATCCGGGGCTCTAGCCCCAATGTATATGTGCCATATTCTTGAAATATCCACCCTGTCCTCTCCCCCCACATACACACATCCCCTCTATGTTCCTCCTCCAGGCGCCATCGCTCTTGGTTTAGCGCTGTGTGCTGGCGCTAGTGCTGCACTATGTCCTGTCAGTGTGCTCCTATGTGCAATACGTCCTGGAGCTGTGCGCTGCCAGGACACAGTGCAGCACTAGTGCCGCCACAGTGTCCACCCACCTACACTGAGCACCCCCATCCTCCACAGTATCTCCCCTCATAGACTGAACACCCCCATCCTCCACAGTATCTCCCCTCAGACACTGAACACCCCCATCCTCCACAGTATCTCCCCTCATACACTGAACACCCCCATCCTCCACAGTATCTACCCTCATAGACTGAACACCACTATACTCCACAGTATCTCCCCTCATACACTGATCACCCCCATCCTCCACAGTATCTCCCCTCATATATGGAGCACCCCACCAGCATCTCCCATCATATACTGAGTACCCCACCAGCATCTCCCTTCATGTACTGAGCCCCCCCATCTCCCCTCATGTACTGAGCACCCCCCATCTCCCCTCATGTACTGAGCACCCCCCATCTCCGCTCATTTACAGAGCAGTATTTAAAAATTTAGTAAATCCACTGAGCTATTGAATAAAATATATCTGTATAGCGCCACCTGCTGTTTGTTCTTTTCCGTATTTCTTGTGCACCTCACTGAGATGGTCACTCATGTCTTCAACTGTCACATTTCATATCTTCTGATGGAAGCTGTGGCAATTAGAAAGAACTACAGCAGAAAGGACAAAAGTGACATAGCCCATGAGCTGCCAGCCTGAAATAGATCTAGCAGAGTAATTGGAGCAATGAATGGGGAGATCTCTGGATCCAGATGAGGTACAGGGTTGGTTTGTTAGAAAGAGATTATTATTTACATGATGTCTTATTACATCAGTCATGGCAGAACCCTATAAGCATCTTTCCCTATTTAAATGTTAATATACTACATTTTGGAGTAAGGAATACCATAGTTTCTTACTGTAAATAAACTTTTCATATAATGATGTCTCCTCTCCTCCACACATAATGACTGTCCCCTGGTCTTTTGTAAAGTTCTTGAGCAAATAAATCATGTGCCAGTTCTTTGCACTGACCACTAGTGATGAGCGAAGTACTGAAAAATTTGATTCAGCTGCTTCGCCAAATTGTACAAAACAATTTGCTTTGTGACGAATTACTTTGTCAGAAAGCATATTTCTTTGTAAGTAGTGGGTGTAATGACAGGGAGTGAATAGTGCTAAGACCCCTTCAAACAACCACCTCCCCACCCCTGTAGTCATTGTACCCCTCAGATTCCGCGTTGATAGCAGATTAAGGCATCTGACATTAAAATTGAAGTGTAAAATAAAAAATAAATAAATAAAAATATAGTTCCCTCACCCATTTGATCGCGAAGATCCAGCCGCCGCCATCTTGAAGATCTAGCACAAAATCTCACGTGGCCTGTGATAATCTTCAATCAAGATGGCGGCTGGCTCATCACGCTCAAACGGATGAGGTATATACTGTCCTCATACACGTTAGCACGATGTGTGATCTGAAATGTAGCTAAACCCCCTGTCTTCTTAAGAAAAAGGCTGTAAACCTTCTCTTTTATTGGTAACTAGCAGAAAGACCCGGCTTCGCCTGGGTATATTTCATCTATTTATTTAATGTTTCTGTGTGTCGTTGCAGAGAGAAAGTCAATGCAGCTGACAGAAATTGATTTTTACCTACATTTTTTCAATCCCTATTGGCTGCGGAGTGGGAGGGGGTGTGGTTTAATGGGACACGGGGGGGGGGGGGGGTTTAAGTCCTTCATTTCAGGGTGGCCTGAATTATAGGTTAATGCCATGGTAATTTGAGGAAACACAATGGGTAGCAGTGGAAGAAAACATTGCTTTGCGCGGGTATATTTAATCTATTTCATTTAATGTTTCTGTGTGTCGTTGCAGAGAGAAAGTCATCCTCCCTCCCATCCCTGCAGCTGACAGATGTTGATTTTTACCTTCAATTGTTCAATCTCCATTGGCTGCGGAGTGGGAGGGGTCATGGCCTGACTGAGTCGGGGGCATGACGTTGCAAGACCTGGGGCGGGGTTTTAAGTCCTTCTTTTGATGGTGGGCAGAATTACAGGTCGATGCCATGGTAATTTATGAGGACACGCCATGGGTAACAGTGGAAGAAAACATTGCTTTGCATGGGTATATTTAATCTATTTCATTTAATGTTTCTGTATGTTGTTGCAGAAAGAAATCCAACTTCCCTCCCACCCCTGCAGCTGACAGAAGTTGATTTTTACCTTCATTTTTTCAATCCCCGTTGGCTGCGGAGTGGGAGGGGGCGTGGCCTGACAGAGTCGGAGCGTGGTTTCGCGAGATCTGGGGGGGGTCAGAGTGGCATGAATTACAGGTCGATGAAATGGTAATTTATGGGGACCTACAATGGGTAGCAGTGGAAAAAAACATCTTTTATTAGTACTGAATGGTCGTAGTCTAAAATTAGTCAATTTCATCTACGATTTTTGTGTGTCGTTGCAGAGAGAAATTCACCCTCCCACCCCTGCAGCTGATTTTTTTCAATCCCGGTTGCCTGCGGAGTGGGAGGGGGCGTGGCCTGGCAGAGTTGGGGGTGTGGATTATCAAGATGCTTCGAACGGTTGTAGTCTGAAATTAGTCTATTTCATCTAAAATTTTGTGCGTCATTGCAGAGAGAAATTCACCCTCCCATCCCTGCAGCTGACAGAAGTTTATTTTTCCCTTCATTCTTTCAATCCCTGTTGGCTGTGGAGTGGGAGGGGGCATGACCTGACAGAGTTGGGGGTGTGGCTTAGCAAAGCCCTTCGCATAGGTGATTTAATCTATTTCATTTAATGTTTCTGTGTGTCGTTGCAGAATGGCTGCAGAGTGGGAGGGAGCGTGGTCAGACAGAGTTGGGGGCGTGACTTAGCAAGACGATTCGAACAGTTGTAGTCTATAATTAGTCTATTTTATCTAAAATTTTTGTGTGTCGTTGCAGAGAGAAATTCACCCTCCCACCCCTGCAGCAAACAGAAGTTTATTTTTACCTTTATTTTTTCAATCCCCGTTGGCTGCGGAGTGGGAGGGGGCGTAACCTGACAGAGTCGGGGGCGTGGATTAGCAAGACGCTTCACATGGGTGTATTTAATCTATTTCATTTAATGTTTCTGTGTGTCGTTGCAGAAAGAAAGTCAACCTCCCACCCATCCCTGCAGCTGACAGAAGTTGATTTTTACCTTTATTTTTTCAATCTCTGTTGGCTGCGGAGTGGGAGGGGGCGTGGCCTTACAGAGTCGGGGCGTGGCTTAGCAAAGCGCTTCGCATAGGTGCATTTAATCTATTTCATTTAATGTTTCTGTGTGTCGTTGCAGAATGGCTGCAGAGTGAGAGGGGGCGTGGCCTGACAGATACGGGGCGTGGCTTAGCAAAAGGCTTCGAACGGTTGTAGTCTATAATTAGTCTATTTCATCTAAAATTTTTGTGTGTCGTTGCAGAGAGAAATTCACCCTCCCACCCCTGTAGCAAACAGAAGTTTATTTTTACCTTCATTTTTTCAATTCCCATTGGCTGCGGAGTGGGAGGGGGTGTGACCTGACAGAGTCAGGGGCGTGGATTAGCAAGACGCTTCGCATGGGTGTATTTAATCTATTTTATTTAATGTTTCTGTGTGTTGTTGCAGAAAGAAAGTCAACCTCCCACCCATCCCTGCAGCTGACAGAAGTTGATTTTTACCTTTATTTTTTCATTCTCTGTTGGCTGCGGAGTGAAAGGGGGTGTGGCCTGACAGAGTTGGGGGTGTAGCTTAGTGAGACCTGGGGCGGGGGTTTTAAGTACTTCTTTTAGGGTGGCCTGAATTAAAGGTCAATACCATGCTTATTTATGAGCCCACGCAATAGGCAGCAGTGGAGGAAAACCTCTTTTATTACTACTGAACTGTAGTAATAGAAAAACACATAAGTTATATTTATGGTAACCGGAATACCTTTAACAGTGTCAGTGAATAGAAATGGATGAGATCCTCAGCTGCTGATAATTACCTGGTTGTTATGGAAACCTGCCCTCCCCGTGTGTGCCTTTGCAGAGAATGGCAGTTGGAGTTTAAAACCAAAGTTCCCAGTTGTAATGTTGGCTAATGGAGATCATATTTTGGGAATATCTCAGGAACGGTATGTCCTAGAGAGATGAGACCTGGTCTAAAACCTTCCTGGACACCTGATGTACCTGTGTGCCGAATTTGGTGAAAATCGGTCCAGTAGTTTGGTCGCGCATAGAGAACAGACAGACAGACAGACAGACAGAAACTCATTTTTATATTATTAAGAGATATCAATAGTACAGTGCATAGGATATAGATAATCTGCTATACATACAGTACATGAGGTAATAATGCAATGGCAGTGAGATATCTAATACAGCAAACATAATGAATTATAGTATAATGACTCATAGACAGTGCCCTTACCGACTATGCTTGAAACAGGCTGTAGACACTGAACGTGTGGCTCCTCACACAGACATAAGATGGCTGCTGCTACTAAACAGGAACAGGACCATAGTACACCAGGAACTTCCCACAATGCCCTAGAAACTTCAGGCTAGAAGAAATACACTAAACCACCAGTAGATGGTGCTATTACCATACAATATAATATAGATGGTATTCAAAGACAGGCAAATGCAATGTCTGTACTGGTATACACTAACAAATAAAAAGATTTGAGCTGAGGAGAGAATAAGGTAAGTATGATATTTTTAAAATTTTTGTACAACACACACACTTCTTTGCAACCTCCTCCCTTCCCATGCAAACCCTGCTCATGTGGCTATTTTGTGCCGTTTGAAAAATATGTATATTTTACTATAATTTTTAGCATCCATTTTGACAAGGTGCAGGTGATTGGTTGCAGTGGTCACATGTAGAAGACTATGAGGAGACCCTGGACCTGCACAGATTGCAAAGATGTTAATTATGGCACACTTACATATGCATGCACACAATGCTAGGACCATCCTGGAAAAGTTGTGGAATTATGATTATAAACATGTTAATGATATGCAAGTTTAGACCAAGAACAACATGTGGCCTGACATTGTTTTACTGAAAAATAGCTCCTAGGACACTTTGGAAAAGACTGTACCACTGGTTACATGACCAAGTAAATGTAAGGTTTGGATGTTAATATACCTGAAATGAAGACTAGCGGGGTCCAGTACTGTGCATTATGCCACCCCACACCATAATATGAGTATTAGGACCAGTGTGACATTTCCTTATGAAGGCCTCATCATGCCATTGTCCACGTGGTCTCCAGACCAGTCTCTGGCTATGATTGCATCCGAGACAAAAACTAGATTCATCGGTGAAGAGAATAGCCTCCATTCTAGCTTCTATTACCATCTTGCTGTTCACGATAGCTTTTGAGAGCAGTGATATGAGGTCAATAACACATCTGTAACTGGACATCTGACTCGTAGCCCCAGGGGCGTTGCTAGGCTAAAACATTCGGGGCCTGGACCCCTGATGTTTTCTCCCAGGCCCCGAATGTCCTGCCTGTTAGACAAATACAATTGTATTGCCGTCCTCAGGACGGGTGAACAGCCTGCCGGATCCGTGCTGCCGCAGGTGCACGTGTGTGGCCGGAACTATGCTCTGGCCTCATTCACTGTAATGGGGGCGGGCCACGGATCCGGCCGCAGCATGGCAAACCCTGCCGAGAGGCGGCCGGAACAAAAGTACAGCATGTTGTACTTTTGTTCTGGCCACTGCTCGGCAGGGTTTGCTGTGCTGCAGCCGGATCCGTGGCCCGCCCCCATTACAGTGAATGGGGCCGGAACTACGAAATGGTGTGATTTACACAGGAGGGAAATAGCTTTATTTACATGGGACTGTATGGTGGAGGGGCTGAGGAATTATAATTTCTGAGGACACTAAAGGGAGGAATATAATTACAGCGGGCACTTCAGGGCGAGCATTATAACAGTAGGGGGAGTGATATAAATACTGGGGGCACTGTAGGGGTATTATAAATCCACATTAGGCTTTCTTATTACTACTGGGGGCTCTATAGGAGGGACTTATAGATCCGCCTTATTTCTACTAAGAGCACTATGGGGGGCCTTATTACTACTGAGGGGTCTGTAGAGAGCTTGATTACCACTGGGGGAACAATAGGGAACCTTATTACTACTGGGGGCTCTGTGAGGGCATTATTAATACTGGAGGGCGCTTCTAGTAATGGGGACAATCTTGGGGAGCATTATCAGTGCTGGGGTCACTGTAGGGTGCAGTGTTACTAATGAGGGAATTACTACTGGTAGGACTATTACTATAGGGGGGGCACTATTATTTCTCCAGGATAGTATTTGGAGGTTTTGGGGGGCACAGCGAGCATCAGGATAAGACTGTGGGGACTCCAGGTTGGGGGATGATGATAGAAATGTGAGGAAGCTAAGATGTCTGTGCGTCACACTCTGCAGAGACGAGGCGGCTGAGAGAAGTCTAGGCCCAATGGAGAAGATGATGACAGAGAAGATCTACATCAGAGGAGACATCACCTGGGAGGCACTGGATGTGAGGTATATATATATATATATATATAATTTTTTATTTATTTTTCATTTTTTAATTTTTTTTTCCACTTCTCCTTGGCCTTGATTTACTGCTCTAGCATTTTCAGTGTAGAAGACAGTAATGTAGGACAACACCAGATCCCTCAATCAAGACCAAGAGGAAGGGTTTACTGAAGTACCCCAGCATTCCAGGGAGAAAGACTCTTCAAGATTCCTCTGACAGTAGCAGTTGAAATACAACATGCCTGATCTTTTTCACCCCGTGTTCAGTAGAATTAGGATGCCTTTAGATTCTCTCATCCAAGATTATTTATGTTTTATGATACAAATATCTGTTTTTTCACTAAATCCCTTTGTTTTGTAATGCTGAAAGGCTTAAAGAGGTTATCCAGGAAAATATATTTATGACTTATCCTCGGGATAGCAGATCTGTGGGGGTGTGACATCCACTACCCTCATCGATCAGCTGTTAGAAGAGGCCCTAAGCACTGCAGCCTCTTCCTAGACTAGTGACATCAATCTAAATCGGTCACATGGCCTAGTTGTAGCTCAGCCCCATTCAAGTCAAAGGGTCTAAGCTCCAAGTACCAAGCACTGCCACTATACCATGTACGGCGCTGTCCTTGGAAAGCTGTTGGAAGCCTGCATCGCTCACCAGATCTCAGGTGAGCGCAACGGCCCCATAAAACAGCTGATTGGTGGGGATGCCAGGACTCAGACTCCCGCTGAGGATAAGTCATCATTATCTTCTCCAGCATAACACCTTTAAACCAGGTAAATCTAACATACGCGTATACCTTTGCAATAGAAACAACATTATATGTGCTTTCTAAAATGTGATATATTTTACTTATTATAAGCAATGAAAAACACACGTCTATCTGATGAGAAAAGCTGCTCTAAATTAGTGCAGCAAACACCATTATCCTTTTACCAGTCTGTCAATGGGCATAACCTTGGCTTTTTCTCCCAGTATACCTGTAGAACAGTCAGGCCAGAGTTATTCTCATTCAGCTATCACTATAGTCAGTTCACATAATTACATTCTGGACAAGTGAAAAGGGTTTGAGTCTGAAAGTTATCAATATCTCATTTTAACCCAAGCTTCAGACACCAGGAGCCTGCATCATTACACATTACTAATAATAACACAATTAGTGGTAACATACCAGCCGTCAGTCTGCTGTACAGTCTGGGTGGGATATTCAATAAGCAGTTATTTGCAAGGAAAGCAGGACCTTAGTTAAATATCTAAAAAGGGTAATTGACATTAGGAAGGAATTAATGTGTGATGTTATTCCACTACAGTCTTTTAGTTAAGAGTGGATTGACTGCACAAATTAGCAGGAATCCTAAATTGTGCATCTTCTCTTTTGTGTTACTCATTAAATAGCACAGGAATAGCATAATTACATCATTACACCTGGTGTATCTATTGAATTATTTCTATTCTGTTAAAATTGATGCAATGGAAAGTGCACAGTGAATATTATAATGACTTCTTTATGTACTGTGCACACATTTGAATGGAAATTTCCAAGTAAAATACAGGGCTATCAGCCGGAATCTAGGGATACATGGCATGATACAGTTTTCACAGGAAAGCTAGAATTTAAAATGGTCTAAATTAGTGATGAATGAATCGATTCTACCAATTCAGACATAGTCTAGAATGGTGTAAAAATTTCAGATTCTAACAAACCCAAATTGCTTGTGATTTGTTTCGGATGAATCAAATATATTCCAATTGCCCTGTATTTGCCCAGTATTTAACTCTCTCTCTTTGGAAAATCAGAGAGGTTTGTGGAAATATAAGGTATCTCACAAAAATGAGTACACCCCTCACATTTTTGTAAATATTTTATTATATCTTTTCATGGGACAACACTAGAGATGAGCGAGCACTAAAATGCTCGGGTGCTTGTTATTCAAATCGAATTTTTCCCGATGCTCGGGTGCTCGTTTCGAATAACGAACCCCATTGAAGTCAATGGGAGACTCGAGCATTTTTTGCAGGGGACCGGGGCTCTGCCTAGGGAAGGTTGCGTGAAAACCTGGAAACCTCAGAAAATGATGGAAACACCACAGAAATGGACAGGAAACAGCAGGGGCAGCATGCATGGGTGCCTCTGAGGCTGCCTAATCGTACCATTATGCCAAATTCTGGGCAACAGCCTGGTGGTGACCCTCAAGGCAATTGTGCTCACCCAGACCAAGATGGGCAAGGGACATGTGCTGGCACATGTTAGGAAAGCACCCAACTAGGTGCAACGAAGGTCCATCACCGCCTGCAGGTGACACCACTGCTCATGCTGGCACTGCTGTGCTATCCCCCGCCCCACGACGAGGGCATAAGCCTGACACAGCATGGTGACAGCGTAGTGACACCAACAAGTGATTAAGTTAGATTGAGGTAGCAGGTGAACCACCCAAAAATGTAGCCTGACAGAGCATGGCGGTGAACCCATAGTGACCAAGTTAGACTCAGGTGGCAGGTGAAGCACCCAAAAATTTAGCCTGACACAGCATGACAGTGACACCACCCATGCCTTGGTCAGACTGAGATTGCAGTCAAATGTCTGTAGGTGAGCCTCCCAAAAATTTGTTTTGGAGTGTCCGAAGGTGNCCTAGTTGACCCTCCTGTAATTTTTTATTTTTTTTTCCTGTTATTAGTTTATGTCCAACCCATGGCTGGCATGGTGGGAATATATAGGTTTGCTTCACAGACGGTCCACTGCACCGTTACATTTTCTTCATCATTGTCAATTACCTTTTCACCAACTGTTGTCTGGCAATGATAAAAAGGAAGGTGAATCCACTGCCGAAGAAAAGTGTCATCCTCCTACAAGTCTCCACTTGTTCTCAATAGAAAAGGGGATGTTCTTGCCGTGGCCTTCCTCATAGTGGCCGCTTCTGCGGACGACAGAGGTGGTGTACCTACGGACAGCCTGACCAAACATGATGGCAGACGGGGAGACACTGCCTCATGTAAAATTGTTTTGGAGTGTCTGCGGTTGACCCTCCTGTAAAATAGTTTTCTCATTTGTTTTGTTTTTCCTGTTATTAGTTTATGTACAACCCATGGCTGGCATGGTGGGAATATATAGGTTTGCTTCACAGACGGTCCACTGCACCGTTACATTTTCTTCATCATTGCCAATTACTTTTTCACCAACTGTTGTCTGGTAATGATAAAGGGGAAGGTGAATCCACTGCCGAAGAAAAGTGTCATCCTCCTACAAGTCTCCACTTGTTCTCAATAGAAAAGGGATGTTCTTGCTGTGGCCTTCCTCATAGTGGCCACTTCTGCGGACGACAGAGGTGGTGTACCTACGGACAGCCTGACCGAACATGATGGCAGACTGGGAGACACTCCCTCATGTAAAATTGTTTTTTGAGTGTCTGTATTTGATGCTACTAAAAAATTTATTGGAGAGAGGGCCTGTAGGTGGCCCTCCGTAAACATTGTTTGTATAGAGCGCCAGTTGGCTCTCAGAAACATTGCCTGTTGGCTCAGCGTTTCTGTGTGAAGAGGAGGAGGGGTTGGAGGAAGAGGCATAATAAGTCTGAGAAACCGTGACCGAGGTAGGCCCCGCAATCCTTGGTATTGGCATTACATGAGTGGCCCCAGGGTCAGACTCGATCCAAGCCTCTACCAAGTTAACCCAATGTGCCGTCAGGGAGAAATAGTGTCCCTGCCTGCCAGCACTTGTCCACGTGTCCGTAGTTAGGTGGACCTCATCACTAACCGCGTTAGTCAGGGCACGGATGATGTTCTGTGACACGTGCTGGTGTAGGGCTGGGACGATACATCGGGAAAAATAGTGGCGGCGGGGGACCAAGTACCGAGGGACAGCCACCGCCATCAGGTTGCGGAAAGCCTCAGTCTATACCAGTCTATAGGGCAGCATCTCCAGGCTCAACAATTTGGAGATGTGGACGTTTAGGGCTTGGGCATGTGGGTGGCTGGAATTGTATTTGCGCTTGCGCTCAAATGTCTGCTGCAAAGACAGCTGAACGCTGCGCTGGGACACATTGGTGGAGGTTGTGGAGGATCGTGTTGGTGAATGGCGGGAGGTGCTCGTGCCAGGGTCCTGGGCGGGGGGTGGACTCACCGAGCCAGCATGTGATACAGGGGTAGTGGTGTGACCCACAGGCCGAGAACGGCCTTGGTTCCACTGAGTCGGGTGTTTAGTACTCATATGCATGCGCATGCTGGTAGTGGTTAGGCTGGTAGTGGTGGCTCCCCTGCTGATCCTGGTGTGGCACAAGTTGCACACCACAGTCCGTCGGTCATCCTCACTTTCTTTAAAAAACCTCCAGACTTGCGAACATCTAGGCCTCGGCACAGGAGCTTGACTCCGTGAAACAGTTGCTGATCTACCTGCTCTGGCCCTGCTTCTCCCTCTGGCCACCCCACTGCCTCTTCCAACCTGTTCTGGTGCTGCACTTGCCTCCCCCTCAGAACTACTGTCTTGAGTTGGATTACCAACCCAGCTCGGGTCAGTCACCTCATCATCCACCAGCTCTTTCTCCGATTCCTCACTCTGCTCCCCCCTCCGACTTACTGCCCTGACAACAACGTCACTGTCTGACAACTGTGTCTCATCATCATCATCATTATCATCCGACACCTCTTCACGCACTACTTGCACTAAGTCCACACTCTCATCACCCACAGACTGTGAAAGTTCTAAATTTTGGGCATCAGGACAGAGCAACTGCTCAGGTTGCTCTTGAGCAGTGGTTTGTGTCTCTGGGTAGGGTCCTGAAAAGAGTTCCTGTGAGTATGCCGGATCTGAATCCATACTTTCCGTGGGGGGGGCAGGCTGGGGGGAAGGAGGTTGAGCTGGAGGAGACAGAGGTCTACTCCCTTGGCTAGCGTGGGTGGACTGCGTGGAAGACTGGGTGCTGGATAAATTACTGGACGCATTGTCCACTATCCACGTCATCGCCTGTTCGCACTGTTGTGGTTTCAATAGTAGGTGTACCACGTGACCCAGTAAGTTGCGAGATGAAGCTACGGAGCGAAACTCTGCGGCATTCCACTGCTCCCTCATCAGCATGTACAGTGTCACCCTGCCCAGGACCACGGCCTCTGCCCCATACACTACTTGAACGCCCACGCCCTCGACCCTTAGCCCTTGGGTTCAACATTTTATATATTCACCAAACTGTCGAGTTAATATCTGAGGCCAAAACCGTATTCAGTAGACAGTAGAATTACTAAAAAAAATTAGTCTTTAGACTCCAGCTATTGCACCGCAAACCACTCAATTTTGCACTGGACTGTAGTTTATATAACTGAGAATAAAAACGTATTCTCTAGACTGCGGCTAGTGTATCGCACACCTCACAATTGTTCACTGGACTGTAGTTTATATAATTGAGTGAAAAAAATTATTCTCTAGACTGCGGCTAGTGTATCACACACCTCACAATTGTTCACTGGACTGTAGTTTATTTAATTGAGTAAAAAAATTATTCTCTAGACTGCTGCAAGTGTATCGCACACCTCACAATTGTTCACTGGACGGTAGTTTATATAATTGAGTGAAAAAAATTATTCTCTAGACTGCGGCAAGTGTATCGCACACCTCACAGTTGTTCACTGGACTGTAGTTTATATAATTGAGTGAAAAAAATTATTCTCTAGACTGCAGCTAGTGTATCGCACACCTCACAATTGTTCACTGGACTGTAGTTTATATAATTGAGTGAAAAAAATTATTCTCTAGACTGCGGCTAGTGTATCGCACACCTCACAATTGTTCACTGGACTGTAGTTTATATAATTGAGTGAAAAAAATTATTCTCTAGACTGCGGCTAGTGTATCGCACACCTCACAATTGTTCACTGGACTGTAGTTTATATAATTGAGTGAAAAAAATTATTCTCTAGACTGCGGCTAGTGTATCTCACGCCTCACAATTGTTCACTGGACTGTAGTTTATATAATTGAGTGAAAAAAATTATTCTCTAGACTGTGGCTCGTGTATCGCACACCTCACAATTGTTCACTGGACTGTAGTTTATATAATTGAGTGAAAAAAATTATTCTCTAGACTGCGGCTAGTGTATCGCACACCTCACAATTGTTCACTGGACTGTAGTTTATATAATTAAGTGAAAAAAATTAATTTCTAGACTGTGGCTAGTGTATCGCACACCTCACAATTGTTAACTGGACTGTAGTTTATATAATTGAGTGAAAAAAATATTCTCTAGACTGCGGCAAGTGTATCGCACACCTCACAATTGTTCACTGGACTGTAGTTTACAAAATCGAGTGAAAAAAATTATTCTCTAGACTGCGGCTAGTGTATCGCACACCTCACAATTGTTCGCTGGACTGTACTTTATATAATTGAGTGAAAAAAATTATTCTCTAGACTGTGGCAAGTGTATCGCACACCTCACAATTGTTCACTGGACTGTAGTTTAAATAATTGAGTGAAAAATAATGATTCTCTAGACTGCGGCTAGTGTATCACACACCTCACAATTGTTCACTGGACTGTAGTTTATTTAATTGAGTAAAAAAATTATTCTCTAGACTGCTGCAAGTGTATCGCACACCTCACAATTGTTCACTGGACTGTAGTTTATATAATTGAGTGAAAAAAATTATTCTCTAGACTGTGGCTCGTGTATCGCACACCTCACAATTGTTCACTGGACTGTAGTTTATATAATTGAGTGAAAAAAATTATTCTCTAGACTGCGGCAAGTGTATCGCACACCTCACAGTTGTTCACTGGACTGTAGTTTATATAATTGAGTGAAAAAAAATATTCTCTAGACTGCAGCTAGTGTATCGCACACCTCACAATTGTTCACTGGACTGTAGTTTATATAATTGAGTGAAAAAAATTATTCTCTAGACTGTGGCTAGTGTATCGCACACCTCACAATTGTTCACTGGACTGTAGTTTATATAATTGAGTGAAAAAAATTATTCTCTAGACTGCGGCTAGTGTATCGCACACCTCACAATTGTTCACTGGACTGTAGTTTATATAATTGAGTGAAAAAAATTATTCTCTAGACTGCGGCTAGTGTATCGCACACCTCACAATTGTTCACTGGACTGTAGTTTATATAATTGAGTGAAAAAAATTATTCTCTAGACTGTGGCTAGTGTATCGCACACCTCACAATTGTTCACTGGACTGTAGTTTATATAATTGAGTGAAAAAAATTATTCTCTAGACTGCGGCTAGTGTATCGCACACCTCACAATTGTTCACTGGACTGTAGTTTATATAATTGAGTGAAAAAAATTAATTCTCTAGACTGTGGCTAGTGTATCGCACACCTCACAATTGTTCACTGGACTGTAGTTTATATAATTGAGTGAAAAAATATTCTCTAGACTGCGGCAAGTGTATCGCACACCTCACAATTGTTCACTGGACTGTAGTTTACATAATCGAGTGAAAAAAATTATTCTCTAGACTGCGGCTAGTGTATCGCACACCTCACAATTGTTCACTGGACTGTACTTTATATAATTGAGTGAAAAAAATTATTCTCTAGACTGTGGCAAGTGTATCGCACACCTCACAATTGTTCTCTGGACTGTAGTTTATATAATTGAGGAAAAAAATTATTCTCTAGACTGTGGCTAGTGTATCGCACACCTCACAATTGTTCACTGGACTGTAGTTTAAATAATTGAGTGAAAAAAATTATTCTCTAGACTGTGGCTAATGTATCGCACACCTCACAATTGTTCACTGGACTGTAGTTTATATAATTGAGTGAAAAAAATTATTCTCTAGACTGCGGCTAGTGTATCACACACATCACAATTGTTCAATGGACTGTAGTTTATATAATTGAGTGAAAAAAATTATTCTCTAGACTGCGGCTAGTGTATCGCACACCTCACAATTGTTCACTGGACTGTAGTTTATATAATTGAGTGAAAAAAATTATTCTCTAGACTGCGGCAAGTGTATCGCACACCTCACAATTGTTCTCTGGACTGTAGTTTATATAATTGAGTGAAAAAATTATTCTCTAGACTGCGGCTAGTGTATCGCACACCTCACAATTGTTCACTGGACTGTAGTTTATATAATTGAGTGAAAAAAATTATTCTCTAGACTGCGGCTAGTGTATCGCACACCTCACAATTGTTCACTGGACTGTAGTTTATATAATTGAGTGAAAAAAATTATTCTCTAGACTGTGGCTAGTGTATCGCACACCTCACAATTGTTCACTGGACTGTAGTTTATATAATTGAGTGAAAAAAATATTCTCTAGACTGCGGCAAGTGTATCGCACACCTCACAATTGTTCACTGGACTGTAGTTTATATAATTGAGTGAAAAAAATATTCTCTAGACTGCGGCAAGTGTATCGCACACCTCACAATTGTTCACTGGACTGTAGTTTATATAATTGAGTGAAAAAAATTATTCTCTAGACTGCGGCAAGTGTATTGCACACCTCACAATTGTTCACTGGACTGTAGTTTATATAATTGAGTGAAAAAAATATTCTCTAGACTGTGGCTAGTGTATCGCACACCTCACAATTGTTCACTGGACTGTAGTTTATATAATTGAGTGAAAAAAATTATTTTCTAGACTGCGGCAAGTGTATTGCACACCTCACAATTGTTCACTGGACTGTAGTTTATATAATTGAGTGAAAAAAATTATTCTCTAGACTGCGGCTAGTGTATCGCACACCTCACAATTGTTCACTGGACTGTAGTTTATATAACTGAGTGAAAAAAATTATTCTCTAGACTGCGGCAAGTGTATCACACACCTCACAACTGTTCTCTGGACTGTAGTTTATATAATTGAGTGAAAAAATTATTCTCTAGACTGCGGCTAGTGTATCGCACACCTCACAATTGTTCACTGGACTGTAGTTTATATAATTGAGTGAAAAAAATTATTCTCTACTGTAGACTGCGGCAAGTGTATCGCACACCTCACAATTGTTCTCTGGACTCTAGTTTATATAATTGAGTGAAAAAAATTATTCTCTGGACTGTGGCTAGTGTATCGCACACCTCACAATTGTTCACTGGACTGTAGTTTATATAATTGAGTGAAAAAAATATTCTCTAGACTGCGGCAAGTGTATCGCACACCTCACAATTGTTCACTGGACTGTAGTTTATATAATTGAGTGAAAAAAATTATTCTCTAGACTGCGGCAAGTGTATTGCACACCTCACAATTGTTCACTGGACTGTAGTTTATATAATTGAGTGAAAAAAAATATTCTCTAGACTGCGGCTAGTGTATCACACACCTCACAATTGGTCACTGGACTGTAGTTTATATAATTGATTGAAAAATACTTATTTTATAGACTGACGCTGCTGTACAGCACACCTCAAAATTGTTCACCGGACTGTAGTTTATATAACTGAGTGACAAAACGTATTCCCTAGACTGCACTACAGATCCCAGCAACCCAAGGTACAGCAGCAGCAAAAATGAGTACTAAGAGGACTTTGGGCAATTTCATTGGGGTCTGTGTGGACCATGTGCTGTCTCCTTTCTGCCACCAGTGCACAGTGTGCAGCCAAGATGGCGGTAGCTGCACTACAAGTCCCAGCCAGCAGCCAGGAGGAGGCCAAAAAAAAAAAAACGTGCTTGTAGCCCTTAGAAGGGCTGTTGGGTTCTTTGTGGGTGATTCCTGCCTATCCAACAACTAAATTCAGGCCCTAACACTCTCCCTGACAGACAGCAGCTCTATCCTTAATCTCATGCAGACGGCGTATGACGCGAGCAGCGCGGGACCAAATTCTTATATTCCCAGGTCATCTGATCTGGCCAGCCAATCCCTGCTATCGACTTGTAGGGGCCCCACGTGATGCTAGGAGGTACCAAAAACTCTCCTGCATGTTGATTGGCTGAAAAAAGGCGGCTAACATGCAGGAAGAGGAAGTTGCCATTTCCTCGAGGATCGCGATATGCTCATCCGAGTAGCGAGCATATGCGAATACCCTAATGCTCGAACGAGCACCAAGCTCGGACGAGCATGTTCGCTCATCTCTAGACAACACTGAAGATCTGACACTTTGATACAATGTAAAGTAGTCCGTGTACAACTTGTATAACTGTAAATTTGGTGTGTCCTCAAATAACTTAACACACAGCCTAATGTCTAAACCGCCAGAAATAAAAATGAGTACACCCCTAAGTGAACATGGCCAAATTGTGCCCAAAGTGTCAATATTTAGTGTGGCCACAATTATTTTCCAGCACTGACTTAACTCTCTTGGGCATGGAGTTCACTAAAGCGTCATAGGTTCCACTGGAATCCTCTTCCACTCCTCCATGATGACATCATGGAGCTGGTGGATGTTAGAGACCTTGAACTCCTCCACCTTCCATTTGAAGACACTCCAAAGATGCTCAATAGGGTTCAGGTCTGGAGACATGATTGATCAGTCCAGCACCTTTACCCACAGTTTCTTTAGCATGGCAGTAGTCATCTTGGAGGTGTGTTTGGGGTCGTTAACATGTTGGAATACTGCCCTGCAGCCCAGTTTCCGAAGGGAGGGGATCATGCTCTGCTTCAGTATGTTACTGTACATGTTGGCATTCATGGTTCTCTCAATGAACTGTAGCTCCCCACAGCTGGCAGCACTCATGTAGCCCCAAACCATGACACTCCCACCACCATACTTGACTGTAGGCAAGACACACTTGTCTTTGTACTCCTCACCTGATTGCCACCACACATGCTTGACAACATCTAAACCAAATAAGTTTATCTTGGTCTCATCAGACCACAGGACATTTTTCTAGTAATCCATGTCCTTATTCTGCTTGTCTTCAGCAAACTGTTTGCGGGCTTTCTTGTCCATCATCTTTATAAGAGGCTTCCTTCTGGCACAACAGCCATGCAGACCAATTTGATGCAGTGTGCGGTGTATGGTCTGAGCACTGACCCCCCACCCCTTTAACCTCTGCAGCAATGCTGGCAGCACTCATACATCTATTTTGAAAAGACAACCTCTGGATATGACGCTGATCACATGTACTCAACTTCTTTGGTCGCCCATGGCAAGGCCTGTTCTGAGTGGAACCTGTCTTTTTAAACCACTGTATGGTCTTTGCTACCATGCTCCAACTTGGTTTCAGGGTATAGGGAAGTATAGGGGCTTATGTGTTTAACTATTAAGCCCCTGTCTCAGTTGCTAGGTAGTAGCTAGGTATGGCTGAGGGTCAGAGGGTGAGCTATGCCACAGCAGCGGAGCATAATACTTTCTCTCTGATTAATGTAGAATTAATTTGGACCAGAATCACATTTTTGGAAAAATTTGGTAAATTGGGCATGAAACTAATTTCAAGAAATTTGCAGATTTCTAATTTGGATCCAAATCAAATTTTTGACTGATTGGTTAGACTTGAAACCAAAACTAATTTCAAGAAATTTGCTCATCTCTACTTTCAAATACTTTGTCGTATTCAAAACTCAACAGGGTCCATGGTAGTTGCCAGCTCTGAGATATTGTAGATCATTGTATTTACCATATTGTGATATGACAGATAAGTTAATTTACTAATAGATCTGTATCTAAAAAAAAACCTTTTTCTTCAGTCATTGCTGGTGTAAATATTATCGTACGTATTAAGAATGTGAATTTAATATAGATATAATGATTTCTAATAAAAATGACTTTCAAATAAAAAAAAATGTAAACATGAATAAAATATTTAATTGACATAAGTACAGCTATGTCCACATTAAATGATCTTCAGTTTAGTTAAGGAATGCAGTTTGTCATGAAACCAGTCCAAAATAATATCATGACATCGTATCTAAACTCTGGGAAGGCTGCAATTCACATTACAACCACTGGGTGTCACGTATACCACATTTAGCTCAGTTGCTCACCCAGTTGCATGCCCTTATTAGTTTGTTTGGAGAAGAACATTTGGGGGTGGGGGTCACAGTGGTAACTCTTTGATATGCATTACATTACTGCATTTTCTCACTGAATGTCCTTACAAACCCTGAAATGTAGTTTTCTATTTTTTTTTATAACAGATTGTCAGCAAAACTATCCCTAGAGCAATAGCACTTCCATGTCTTTCCCTATGCGCAGCTGACACAGAAATGGCGGGATTAGGCTTTTAAAGGGCTGTGACATCATCAGGATGGATAGCTCCGAATTGGCTGGCTGCACAGTATTATGGGTGATCTCATGTTCGCCGAGTTGTCTCCTGTACACTTACTTTCTCTTTGCAGCCACCATATTAGGAAAAAATCTAAGTTTTCCTAAAATTTGGATCAAATTCCACTTTGTTAACTTCAATTCACTCAACACTAATTGTCAACCTAAACTATAGTTTTTAATAACTTTATATTTTAGTTTGAAAGCAGTCTTAGTTAAAGTGTTAGAGAGACATTCAGACTCACAAATGGACTACAGGCTTGCAATCCCAAGCTGGGATCATCTACAGAAAGACATATGATCCTGGAAGTGGCTGCTGTGTGGGATTGCAGCCACATCTCACATAATCCTTTTAACTCTTTCCAGACACAGTCTAAAGACACCTTGGTCCGTATCCAATCTGCATTTTTTGCGGGTTGGATGCGGACCCATTCACTTCAATGGGGCCGCAAAAGATGCAGCCAGCACACTCTTGTGCTGTCCACATCCCTATGTCAGTATTATGGACAAGGATAGGACAGTTTTCTAAATGCAGGACATTCTGTTCCACAAAATGCAGAACACACACTACCGGTATCAATGTTTTGTGGGTCCACAATTTGTGTACCTCAAAAACATAGACAGCAGAGTGCATGAGCCTTTACTTTGCAAATCTGACATGTCTTTTCATGCGGTGAAAACTTTGGAATTTGGAATTACTTATCCAAGCGACTTTTTGTTTATTGACACATTGTACTTCATGTTTGTGACAAACTTAGATCAATATGTGGTTATATCTACACTGCAGTGAGGAAGGTGTGTCTTTAGCAAACAGTTCATCTTGTCATCTCCCACACACTAGTGGGCGAGTCTGGTCCCTCATTTAAGCTTGAAAATAAAAAGTGAGCTCTTTCCTAACAGACACAGATGATAGATTACCTCAGCTGTGATCTTTCCATCATATACAGTACTGCTTTACAGGACTGATACAGGCAGAAAACTGAGCTTCCATATGGCTCATGTTCTCTGCATTCTGACTCAGACCATCCTGCTTGTTTAGGATGAATTCTAAACTGAATAATCTGACAGTGGCCATCTTAACTTGTTCACTTGTTGCCCCCTAGACAAAACAAACCATTACAAATAATTAAAGGCATTTGAAAATTTACACATTTATATATTCACAATACCTAGTTTTTTTTTTATCTTTAATGATCCAAACTCAACCGCATGTTGCCTTAACTTTAGTTCAGTACGAGTTATTTTAACCATCATATGGCCTTTCAAGATGCGAAAGATTTTGATTAGAGATGAGCAAATTTTTTAAAAATTCGATTCGGTTGGTTCGCCAAATTTTCCGAAAAGATTTGCTTAGATCCGAATAAATTTGTGGCGAATCGCGTTATAAAACGGCTACTTCCGGGCTGCAGAGAGCCTGGATAGTGGTGTAGAACACTGTGCCTTGCAGTAAAACGCATAGGGAGTCTACTGTGGTAGTGAAAGAATACTGTGAGCCAGTGTGACACGCACATAACAGGCGTCGCTCTTAGAATCGCTGCACACTTTTATGTATTTGGGCAGTTAAAGGGCCAAAACTCACCAAATAACTCAAGTCTGAAGTCAGCCTTACAGGTCAATGTTAGCGCCAGCTATAAAGAATCGTGCAGAGGCTCAAGATCCTACTAGAGCGCCAAAAGCGCACGCCTTTTACACCAATTCACTGATTCCACATACATTTCGACAGAACCTGTTCTATTACACGCTTATACAAGCAGAGCCCCCCCAGACAGCGTGGAGATGGCAGTGGCAGCAGCATCAGCAGACTATAAAGTGGCACGACGACAGTGTGGCCAGGTGGCAGCAGCATGAGTAGGCCAGCATGAGTGGCAGAATGACATACCCTGGAAGTGGCAGCAGCAGTGGAAGTAGTAGTACAATTTGGAGGCCACAGAGTGGCACAATTACATAATTTTGACCTAGCGGCAGCTAGGAGACGGCATGCGGAGTTTGCGGCGGCAGGCAGCATCAGGTCAGAGAGTGGCATGGTAACATACCCTGAAGAGCAGACCGTAAAAAAGAATTCTCGGCCTTTTGGTTAAGATCAACTGTAGTATATGTTCTTATCAGTATCGGAGCTGGTTATGCCAGCGGATGGGAATGTAAGACAGAGGAAGGCTCCAGCTTTGCCTCAACTGTGGTAAAATGTCAGTATTGACGCAGTACGCCAAGAAAGCTCAGAGTTCCATCTTGAGATTGAGCTGGCGGTCTGCAGGGAACTGAGTTACCACCTGTGGGAGCCCCTGCCTCTTGCCTCCCCCATGCTCATCGCTGAGTGTCCCAGGGGCCGGAATCGTTTACTTTTAAAAATTCGAGTGTTCAAAGCAAAGAGGGTTTCCTGTGTACTTCAGCTTTGAATAAAGGAATAGGACTACAGAACGTACCAAAAATTTACGAGTGACATGCTGCTGCCGAGCAGAAGGTCCCAAAAATTCTAATCAATTTACTAGGCCAACAAGTGACACCGTAACAGCAGTTGCAAGAGGCAGCAGCAGTCGGACAAATTTACTAGGCCAAAGAGTGGCACCGTAACAGCGGCTGCAAGAGGCAGCAGCAGTCGAATATATTTCAAGGCCACAGAGTGGCACCATAACAGCATCTGCAAGAGGCAGCAGTCGAATACATTTCAAGGCCACAGAGTGGCACAGTAACAGCATCTGGAAGAGGCAGCAGTCGAATACATTTAAAGGCCACAGAGTGACACAGTAACAGCATCTGCAAGAGGCAGCAGTTGAATACATTTTAAGGCCATAGAGTGGCATAGTAACAGCATCTGCAAGAGGCAGCAGTTGAATGGCTCCCGATCTCGCACTGCTGCCACTCCGCTGACTAACGGCCACACTACCCACTTGCTGCCTGCACTGCTGCCTGATGCGCAAGCTGTCAGTCTTGTCTGCAGATGATGATAATGATGATGAAGCCCTTGCCTCACCCGACTCCCAAGTGCGATCGGCTACATCATCATCAACTACAGTTTGCACGTCGCTGATGTCCTCCTCAACTGTCTCGGTGTACAAAGCCTGACCGCTCTCAACATCACCTCCCACTACACTCTCCTCATCAGTACTTCACCGCCTACTGGAAGGAGCGGATTTTTGCTCCACCTCTTGGCTTCCCAGTAGCTGCTGACTGTCCTCAAGTAGTTCGTCCTCGTTGTATAGTGGCGCAGAGCCCACAGCATATATGTCAGGATTCGGGGGCACTGCAGCCCTCCAGCGGAAGTTGGGTGGGTGCAGGCGTTCCCGCGTCCTGAAGCTATGCGGCGCTCATCCCGAGTGCAAGCCAGAAAATCCTCTTGTAACACTTAGGTTCCTATAGGGTTAAAGGTTTGGCTAGTTTTGCTAGTTTTACTGGCAGGCGTCCCTGCCAGTAATTTTGGTCCATTCAAGGGTGTGGCTGGGATCCCTGCTCCTATCACGCCTTGGGGCTGGGACTCTAGCCAGTATTTAGTTTCACACTCGCCATTCATCTGTGCCTGCTATAGAGCCTTGTGCCTAAGCTAGCTACTCTGTGTTTATCCGGTATTCCAGTGACTCTGTACCTTTTTCCCTGGTTTCTGTTACTGTTACCTATCTTTGGTGTTCTCCTCTGTTTATTCCTTGCTTGGTTCCTTTACCTTTTACCCCTTCAGTTCCTTACCTGTTTGGGGTTGTTCCTGCTGGTGTTTTGTTTTGGTTGTTTGTCTCGTGTTACACTTTCTTCAGTGTAATTGCAGACTTCGGTTGGGGCCGGCCTGTTAAGGAGCCGGGTTCCCCCAAAAGGCAGGGACAGTGGTTTGGGAGGAGTGTCAGGGCCTCACTTTGTCCGTGTCTTTTGTGTCCCCCTGACCTACTCCTCACATTATAGCAGGCCCATACCCTATTCGACTCTCCTGGCGGTTTAATGTGAGTACCGATCTATCGGTCACCCACCGCCTGGATGAGCTGACAAATCAGTTTCAGGGCATGGCTGGGTTAATTGCGCAAATGTCGCAGCGTCTGGACGCCATGATATATTCCTGCGCCTGGCGCTGCAAACCCACCTGTGTCGCTGCCAGCCCCTGTTTTTCCTGTGCACAGTGTCCAGCGGAGACCTAAAATGCTTCTGCCGGATCACTTTGATGGGAACCCGGACAGATACAGTACTTTCCGGGAGTCCTGTCGTTTGTATTTTTGCTTTAATTTTTTCCCCTCTGAGGCAGAAGAAGTGGCTGTTGGGGTGTCCCTTCTCCAGGGTCCCCCTCAGGATTGGGCATTGGCCCTCCCCTCAGATTCTACTGAGTGGAGTTTCCTGGATAGATTTTTTCTGGCCTTGGGCCAAGTTTATGATGATCCTGACCGTGCTGCATTGGCGGAAACTCATTTGTTATCTATTCAACAGGGTCGCCGCTCTGCTGAAGACTAGTGTTCTGAGTTCCGCCAGTGGTGCTCGGCGACTGGATGGCCTGATCAACCCTTGAAAACCCTTTTCAGACAAGGGCTGTCAGATGCTGTTA
>ONZH01029152.1:0-209859 GCA_900303285.1 Rhinella marina
CCAGGTGTTTTTGGTTATACAAGATATCCCCTATCCACAGAATAGGGAAAAACTCACATTGGTGGGGACTCCTACCACTGGGACTCCCACCGATCATGAGAACAGGGGCCCCGTATCCTGTGAAGCCCCCTGAAATGGACGGAGTTGCCACAGCTCCATTAATTTCTATGGGAACGCCGGAGATTACAGACTACAGTGCTTGGCTATCTCTGGTGCTCCCATAGAAATTAATGGAGCTGTGGTGTGCTTTTCCGACCAGCTGCTCCTTCCTTTTCAGGTGGTTCCACAGGGTACGGGGCCCCCATTATGGTGATCAGTTGGAGTCCCAATGTTAGGAACCCCATCAATCTGATAGTTAGCCCCCTATCCTGTTATCCCCTAACTTGTTATAACCGGAATACCCCTTTAAGGATCTTGAACCTATCGGGGAATTACCTGGGTAAGCTGGGCTGCTGGTGTTTCAAAATGTTCTGTAAAGTTCAGTTTTTTCCTCCAGATCTGTATGTTAATTGATTGAGGTGTGTGTCAAACTGATATTTTATGAGGCAGGAGCCTTGGCCTTTTTGGTCACCTGACCACATTAACATGATTCCAGGACTCAACGCTTCTATTAAAATAGCTCAGATCTACCGTATTTTTTTGATCCATAAGATAAACTTTTTCCCCTCAAAAGTGAAAGTGCTCATTAGTACAAATGAGGAGAGGTGAATATAGCACTTCAGCTATATTCTTTCATTTATTTATTTATTTAAAAAAATTCTTATTTTCCTCCTCTAAATCCAAGGTGTGTCTTATTATATTCTTTTTTTAATATTTTGTTCTACTCACTGGAATTCCACTTTTATTAAATCATGCTACGAGGCCACAGGCTTGTATAACATTTATATAACAGAGCATAGACTCCACCTATAGGAAATTCTGACATGTCCATGTGGCAAGAAGTCATCTTAAAAAAGGGAACCTTGACAGCTTAGAGTATATTACAAAAAAACATAATATTTTGTAACTTTTTATTTTGTTTTATCTAAATTTCCCTTTCCATCATAACCTCCAGCAAGAGAATTCCTAAAATTGTCTTTATCATACCTTAGGTGTGTAAAACACCCAAAAACCAATTCATAGTCTCAGACAAACATTTATTGTTTCCCAGATTGATCTGAATTTACACAAGCGTAATATTTGTATTATATTGTAAGCATTGGATCTATTAGCCCTTGTCACTGCTAATTTTTATCTTCCCGTGGTGCTGCTTTTCCTGTAAAAAATTGAGAGACTAATAAAATATCTATGATTCGCCGCCAGATCAGACAATTGCCCTAATAGTAAATTATTTGGACAGTTGTCTTAATGGGGCCAAAGTTCAGATCATCTTGTTTTTGTTTTTTTTAACTTTGGTTGAATATATAGTTACAATCTTTGCTATATACCAGTTACTTTCTCTATGAGAATAGTCTTGCCAATTATATCTAGATCATTTATTTCAAAACAATGGATTTTAAAGTAGCCATAAACTAAAACATGCCTGGGGCATTAATACATGCAAACAAACTAAATCTTTGATGTGTGTTTTCTCAAGGGTTTGTAAAAATGCCAGAACTTGTGTTTGTAGTTTAGTTGTGCATTGAAGCTAGTAGTGATGTGTGAACATCATTATGAAGTGTTTATGATATTGTTGCTTTATTTGGTTTGACATAATGTCTCAACTGTGATGGGCTACCCTGCTCTTATGAGTCTGTGACCTCCAGTTTTAATTTCATAGTACTATCCACTTTAGAAATCAAGCACAATACAGAAAACATCTCTAAAGTGGGATACACAAAGACATAATTGTGAGTTGATTGATGGCTTATGAACCAATGCTAAGACTTCCCTTTGAAATGATAGTCAATAGTAAGAGACCTATTTAACCCTTTCAGCTCTGGGGCGACTTTCCATTTTTGTTTTTTTGGTTTTTCACTTCCTGCCTTCCTGGAGCCATAACATTTTATGTTTCTGTACTTTATAATGGCACCGTTTAGTATGGCATACAACATACTGGGAAGCAGGAAAACAAATTCCAAATGCGGTGGAATTGGGGTAAAAAAAACACAATTCTACCATAGTTTTATGGGCTTTGTTTTTACACCGTTCCCTATGTGGTAAAACTGACTTGTTACCTCCATTCTACAGGTCAGTACAATTACAGTAATACCACATTTATGTCGTTTTTCTTGTGCTTTACTACTTACAAAAATAAAAACTTTGCAAACAAAATTTTTTTGCATTGCCATAACTTTTTTAGAGTTACGTCAGGGACGAAGGAAACCAGTGTTTCCGAAATACATAGGATTTTTTTTTTATCTCTGAAGGCTTCTGTAGAGGAGAGTGTCAACTCACATGGAAGAACACACCAGGAAAAACTTGGCGACTTCCCCGATGCAAGCACGAGCTACCATGAGGAATGAGGAAATACCCTTTTATCAAGTAATCGTATCCTTCATGGAGCACCAAAAGTCATTGTTTATCAGCAGCACATCACTTTGTCCTGGTTGAGGGAGCACAATTAATAGGACAGATTTACTAATCCTAGCTAGACACATTTGTCTAACTCGATACAAACAATAGGTTGGCTTATTTTGCTGTAAAATTTCGGTGCACATAATCGCATCAAAGGCCAAACCCACCTGCCCTGTTGGGAAAACAAGCTAAGCAAAGTATAATATGATGTCCTTAATACCCTAAAAAAACTTTTCCATTATACTTTATTTATTTATTAATTTTGCATTTTTTTAGTGTTTTCCCTACCTAAAGTGAACCATTCAGTGTGCGCTTAAAACTCAGTTCTCTGTACACCGGTGACATCTCAGCGGTGTACGGAGTGTGAAATTTATGAAGGGGGCCGCAGCGCAGGGAGTACAGGCAGGAGTGCATATTGCTGCTCCTACCCATGCTCCTCGGAGGATTACTAACTTCTGGCATTGCACATGGGTACTCTCTACCCATGTACCATGCCAGGATTAGCTGAGTGGAGCGGGCACCTGCTTCTGCCTGCTCCGCTAAGCTAAGTGCTGACATGCAGTTTTCTTAGCTTAGTGGAGCAGGCAGAAGCAGGAGCCCGCATTAGTAAATTCTTCCCTGCTCACGCCAGGTCTAAAAAAGTGGGCGAGGAAGGGGAGGGGCCAGTAGGCCTGTCTCACTCCAAAGACATACAGATAGAGACCTTAGATTGTGAGCCCCACTGGGGACAGACTGATGCTAATGTCTGTAAAGTGCTGCAGAATATAGCAGCGCTATATAAGTGCATATAATAAAGAAAGAAAGAAAAAGAAAAGAAAAGAAAGAAAGAAAGAAAGAAAGAAAGAAAAGAAAAGAAATTCATAATTTTCTACTCCTGTTTTAGGCGTAGAAAATTATCTAAATGTAAGACAGCAAGGAACCTGTCTTACATGTAGAATTGGAGCTGGATACGCAAAAGTTATATATAACTTCAGCGATCCACCACCAGCTATAGGGCTTATTAAGACTGGCGTCTAAAACACCGGTCTTAATAAATGCGCCCCATAGTGGCTAAACCACTCCCTGGACAGGTGCATCCTCTAATTTAGGATGCTGGCTATCAAAACTCCCACTTTCTCTGTATGGCACACTAGATGCCATTATCCTTTCACAAATTCCACTATACTTCTTGTGGCGAGTCCTCTTCATTATGTCTTGCTGACCATTATACTCAGTTTCTCATTCTGTCTTCTGCAGGTGTGTGATATGGTGTCTCAGGTCATTATCAAGTAGTTACTTTTAGGGTTTGCCTAAATAGTGATCTTGGTTGAGCAACAACTGTTGCACCCAAGTATCTCAGTGTAGAATAGCTCTAGTAGAAATGAATGTGGTCCCAGTATGACTTGTGCGTTTGATGAAACAGCATCCCCAGAAAAAGGAAAAAAAAAATCAACCAGGTTTGATTTTTAGCAGTTCTGGGGTCGCAGACACAGCAAATGTGTGAGTCGTACTGCAACCTCATTCATTTCTATTGGAGCATCACTATACTGTGATACTTGGACACGACAGCTGTTGTGCAACAAAGATTGTCGTGTAGCTGAACATATTTATTCTTACAATTACCAACAGCCCTTTGAAGGCAACCATAATGCTGATGTGGCCCTCGGTGAAAATGAGTTTGACATCCCTGCTGTAGAACAAGGTGTTTTTCTGTAATAAGATATATTGCAAAGTTTCTTACAGGTGCTTGTACAATTGATTTCTGCAAAGTTGTGTGAAATGTGAAAAAAAGTTAGTGACTATTTAAACTTACCTTACCAAAAGTAAAATTATTAGACCCTTCTGAAAACTGCAAGAAGGTTTGATTTGGAATCAACGCATGTGCCATCTAAATTCCTCTGTTTCAGATTAAAATGCTTTGTGATTTAGAAAAATGTGAGGTAAGCCATCTTTAAATGCCAGACCAGCCCCATACATGTACAGCACGGGTGAGAAATGGGTTAAATCATACCTGTAATTTCAGGTGACTCTTCAGAATAAGCTATGATGTGGGTGTCCATGAGAATTAACACTATACATGACCATCATATTACCTGCATTTATCAGAGGTTCACCCCTCTGCAGGCTCCATCTCTATGTTCTTGCTTTCCCTGAGTGGATGAAGACTAACTGCTCTGATGTCTCCCATACACAGAAAAAAGGAGAGCTTGACACCCCCCTCCAAATCTTTATTTCTCACTTACTTAGAAGCAGTTACAGCATGGAGGATGTTATACAGCTGTACGGAGCAATTGTGCTGTGAATCCGGCACTGAGGGGAGATAATAAAAAACATCATCAGGTCTATGTTTATGTGCATCTCTCTCTGCAGCTTCTCCCTCCTTCTTCCCTCCCCATAGCCTTGTATGGGCAGCAGCAGTAACCTGATCTATCAGTGAGATCTCGTCTCTTCTTCTTTCAAAACAGATATTACTAGTGATTTGAAAGTGAGTGATCAATGCAGGAGGCAAGAGGGAGGATAAGAAATGGCTGATAAATGAAGAAAGACAAATTTTAATCTAAGAGTTATTAAATACTGTAGTTTCTTTTCTTGGTTTGTAATGCTCATTTATTCAGTTTTGGTGAAACATCAGTGCTCATCTAAGTTAGAAAAATAGTTTTGAATTCACTTTGTATATATCTACTATATAATGTATAACATGTAAGATGTATAAGACTAGTATTGTACATGCACAAAGCATGGAACTTTCTTTTGTAATTTTTCATTCAAGCCCTACTCACTGCAAAAATGATAACAGCGGTTGGAAACTTTGGTATTCCTTGTTAACAAATTCACAGCATGAGAAGATAAATGAGTAAATGTAAGAGCCAGAGGGAAACGTTCGGCTATCTCTGTTAAGAAGTAAAGAACTGCAATATGAATCAAGTGGTCTACTTTTCCCTTACTTTACATTGCTGCTGTGTTTTCCCTGGTGCTCATGAGTTACACTAGTAACTTTTTTTTTTCATTTTAGATTTCCAATAACAATGTCGGTGAGACTTTTATATAGTGTACTTTCTACACAGTTGAGTCACATTATTAGGACCATTTCCTACTTTCAACATTGATAGTGTTTAGCTCATGAAGGAAATCATGTGTCATGATGTGTCTTGGTGGGTATATAAGTTGTGTGCACAGATATCCCTTGTTGGTGTCATGGTTAAAAGGGCTGATTTATCAGAGTTCAAAAAAGGG
This sequence comes from Rhinella marina, assembly GCA_900303285.1. Lineage (NCBI taxonomy): Eukaryota > Metazoa > Chordata > Amphibia > Anura > Bufonidae > Rhinella > Rhinella marina. Next base: position 5,710 of record ONZH01029152.1, read on the forward strand.
ATGATTATTGGCTTTCAGGCCAAGGGTAGCAGTGTTTCTGAACATATGAAGTTTTTGAATTGTTTGTGTGTCGCTGTAGTGAAAGTGTATATTTAGTGGACAGATAGCACCATTGGGAATAAGCGATGTGGAAACTTTAGAGCACTACGTGCTATTGATGTGAGAGGTAAATGTCGGCTACGAAGGTGCATGAGGGTGGAACCACAGGCCATAGTGGAGCAGCTTACCATGAAAATAAAACAGGGAGACACCAAATGTGTGTCTAAAACAAGACTTCAGTGAACCCTATTATAAAGCAGACAGATGTTCACTGCACCTATGCTAAGTTGCTTTGGCAGAAAAGGCTTTTCATGGTATCGGAATTGGACCTCTGCTGATTGGCAAAGGGTTACCTTCTCTGATTAGTAACATTTTCTGCTTCATCAAACAGACATTGACATGTCAGGCAAGAAACATCAGAGATCAAACACCCAGCACCCTTTTGTGGCATTCTCTGGGCCTACTCATCCATGTGAAAAGTAGTCTCAACCGATTTGGGTATGAATCCATCCTTGCAGATCACATAAACCCATACATTCTGAGTCTGTCCCCTTGAGCTGATGGACTCTTCCAGCAAGACAATGCAATATGTCACACCTCTAGAAATGTCTGACATTGATTAGAATAGCATGACCAGGACTTCCAAATACTACCTTAACCCAATTAAATATCAGTGGGAACCCCTCGATCGTCATGTTCGCTCTATGGCTTCTTGCCCACAAGCCCTCCAGCAGCTGTGGGATGCACTGCAGTCAGCATGGCTCCAGATACCTACCAGGACCTTACTGAGTGTCTCCCAGCCCATCTAGCTGCTGTCCATGCTGCACACGGCAGTTACTCTGAATATTAGCTGGGCATAATGCGACTGATGTTTTATATATGTTTACATTTATTAAACTACTGTTATGACCAAAAAACTACTAGCACAAATAAAAGACCCAACTGTTTGATCTTTGAAGGTGAGCTACGGACAGTCCGGTGCTTCTCTACCCCTCAGTCAGCCACAGGGTGCCATGTCTGCGGGCTCTAGTGACTGACTGGGGGTGAGAGAAGCCTCAGTCAGTTGCTTCAGCTCACGCTCAGACAGCACAACACTGCTGTCTGAGTGTGAGCTACTGAAAGGGTGGACATCCCTGCGTCCGTCCAGGCACTGCGCCGGAAGGAGGACAGGGAGCCAGAAAACCGGACATCTGGCCACCCTAACAGCAGCCTTCCCCTATGGTGGCCAGAGGTCGGTTTTAGGCCGGACAGTCCAGCGCAGGGCCTGAATGAGCACAGGAATGTCCTTTTGTACAGTTCACTCTCAGACAGCAGCACAGAATTAGATTTTTAACTTTTATGCTTTCAATCCCCGTTGGTTGCGGAGTTGGAGGGAGCGTGGCCTGACCGAGTCGGGCATGGCTTAGTGAGACCTGGGGGTGGGGTTTTTAAGTTCCTCTTTTGAGGGTGGCCTGAATTACAGGTCGATGCCATGTTAATTTATGAGAAACACAGTGTGTAGCAGTGAAAGAAAACATCTTTTATTACTACTGAACGGTAAATATGTGAAATTTACATTATATTAGGTAATGATTGATGATGAGTTAGCCTAAAACATAATTTATATTTATGGTAACCGGAATACCCCTTTAACAGTGTTATCCACAGCGCTCTGCCTCTTTAAAGCTGACCTACAGCAGTGAAGAAAAATGGCTGGGTTGTTATGGAAACCTGGTGTGAAACTGTGTGGATGTGAAGAGTAAGGGCCTGCGAGCTTCTATTGGTTGATAAGGATCATGTGACCAGACTTCTATTGGCTAATGCATCTTTTGGGAATATCTCAGCAACGGTACATCCTAGAGAGCTGAGACCAGGTCTAAAACGTTCCCGGACACATGATGTACCTGTGTGCCAAATTTCGTGATTGTAGCTGCGATGATGAGGATTCCTTTAGCGGACATACACACATACACACACACATACAAACAGCTTTATATATTAGATTCGGAATGTCTTCAGACCCTTTTACTTTTTAACATTTTATGTTGTGGCTTTGTCGTAAAATAAAAAAAAAAGTTTCCCCCCCCTCCCGTCAATCTGCCCTCAGTACTACATAAAGACAAAGTGAAAACAGAATTTTAGAAATGTTTGCAAATTTATTAAAAAGGAAGAACTAAAATTGCACATAGTCATAAGTGTGCTATGATACTTAAAATTTAGCTCTAGGGACTCCCATTTATTTTGAACATCTTTGAGATGTTTCTACACCTTAATTGGAGTCCACCTATGGTAAATTCAGTTGATTGGACATTATCTGGAAATACACACACCTGTCTATATGAGGTCTCTTAGCCAATAATGCATAAAGAGCAGAAACCAAGCCATGAGGAGTAAAGAAATGCCCTGAGAGATCAGAGATACAGGATTGTGTGAGGGCTTAGATCTGGAGAAGGGCACAAAAAATTTCTGCTGCACTGACCATTCTCAAGAGCACAGTGGTCTCCATGGTTCGTAAGGGACCTGACGACCCCACCAAACTAAGTAATTGAGGGAGAAGGGCTTTGGTAAGAAAGGTGACCAAGAACCCAATAGTCACTGTGGCTGAGCTCCAAAGATCCTGTGTGCAGATAGGAGAAACTTCCAGAAGGTCAACCATCACTGCAGGATTCCACCAATCTTTGGCAGAGTGGTCATAAAAGCCTATCCTCAGTAAAAAAACAAAAAACAAAAACACATGGAAGTTTGCAAAAAAGAACCTAAAGGACTCTTAGATCGTGAGAAGCAAGATTTTCTGATCTGATTAAACCAAATTTGAACTTTTAGCCTCAATTCTGAGCACTATGTTTAGAGGAAACCAGGCACTAGCCAATACCATCCCTGCAGTGAAAATGGTGGTGGCATCACGCTGTGGGGGTGTTTTTCAGCAGCTGGGACAAGGAGACATTATTCTTAATGAAATCTGATTCAGAGTGCTCTGGACCTCAGACTGGGATGAAGGTTTACCTTCTAAAAAGAAAATTACCCTAAGTACACAGCCAAGACAACACAGGAGTGTTCAGGCTGTTTTTCCCAATTCCATCCTCCCATTAGAAGGTTCTAGTTAGAAACTGTATACAAGGAGGGCAGTTAGAGCCTCTAGTTGTCTGAAGATAGGGAACTATTAAAAAGTGTATAAAAATAAAGAAAAAAAACATTCTAAAGATATTTAAAAAATATAAAAATTCAAATCACTCCCCCTTCCCCAAAATTAAAATAAAAATACATAAATAATTTTTTAAAAATTATTGTGCGAGAACTCCCATACTATTAAAATATAGAAATATTTATCTTATATGGCAAATGGCAAAACGAGAAAAAAAAGTCAAAATGGCCGATTCACTGTTTTTAGGTCGCTTCACCTCCCACAAAAAATTAAACAAGTGATCAAAAAGTCATACACACCCCAGAATGGTATTGATTAAAAGTACAGATTGCCCCACAAGAAATGTGGCCATCACTGAAGTTACCAATGTTGCTGTTTTTGACCCTGTGAACGACACACAGCCCACGGGATCAGAAAGAGTCACCAAAGTTATTAAGCCAGCAAGATACCAGGATTAGGTTTTAATCTATATTAATACTTTGTACTCTATGGTCTGGAACTGCCTTTGTAAAGAAAAGTCCTCATAAGAGATGTAGAAAATTCATCTGTGATGCTGTTCATTTTGTTAACCCCTTGCCGCAAAATCACGTACATGTACGTGAGCGAATGCGGCTTCTTGCCGCATCCTCACGTGCATGTACGTGATGTAATCGGGTGGGTGCAGTTCCTGTTAGTGATAGCCGGGCCCCTGCTGCATCCGCCGGCATCACTGTGTGTGGTGATGTCAGCGGATTAACCCTTCACATGCCGCGGTCAGCGCTGACCATGGCATGTGTGGGGTCTGCAGAGGGAGGGAGCTCCCTCTGACTCCATCGGCCCCCCGTGCTGCGCTGGCAGGGGGGCGATGGTTGCCATGGCAGCTCCGATACCTTACACAGGCATCGGAGTCTGCCATGTACGGAAGCCTAGGGGAGCCAGCCTGCAGGCTGGGTCTCCTAGGCAACCTGTCAGGCAACCTGACGCTGACAGTTCAATTCAGTACAATTCAGTACAATACAGAAAGTATTGTACTGAATTGAACAGGGATCAAACCCTGAAAACGTGAAGTCCCACAGTGGGACAAATGTATAAAGTGAAAAAAAGTGTTTTTTTAATTAAAAAAAATAAAGTTTCAAGTAAAAACAAAAAAAATGCCCCCTCACCATAAAATAATGTTTTAAAAAAATAAATAAATAAAAAACACACATATTAGGTATTGCCATGTCCATAACAAAGTACTCTATAAAAATATCACATAATCTACCGCCTCAGATGAACGCCGTAAAAAATTTTTTTTAAAAACTGAGCAAAAATGCAATTTTTTGGTCGCCTTACATCACGAAAAGAGTAATTCCAAGCGATAAAAAGTCATATGTACCCCAAAATAGTGCCAATCAAACCGTCATATCTTCCCGCAAAAAATGAGACCCTACCTAAGACAATCGCCCAAAAGTAAAAAAAATATGGCTTTCAAAAAATGGAGACACTAAAACATGATTTAAAACTAAAAAATGCTTTTATTGTGTGAAACTGAAATAAATGTAAAAAAAGTAGACATATTAGGTATCTCCACGTCCGTAATGACTTACTATATAAAAATATTATATGACTTACCCCCTAAGGTGAACACCATAAAAAAATAAAAATAAAAACTGTGCAAAAAATGCAATTTTTGTCACCTTTCATCACAAAAACTGTTATAACAAGCGATTAAAAACTCATATGCAACCCAAAATAGTACAAATCAAACCGGCATCTCTTCCTGCAAAAAATAAGCCTCTACATAAGATAATCGCCCAAAAATCAATAGACATGAGTTGTCTAACTCTATCTAAACTATGCCTAAAAAAGATGGTCTTCTGGACTCCCCCGGTCAGGGGCAAGGAAGGATAGAGAGGGGGTAGGAGTATATTAAATGGTCCCCCACAGGTTAGATTGTCTAGTTATAAAGATAAGTAATATTGTAAATTAGGATAGTTGGAGCAGTTCAGCCAGGAGTTCCATACTTGCGAATAGCGTTCCCTGGTATCATTTAGCATAGCGTTTAGTTTCTCATACAGTTCAATAGTATTAACTCTATGAATAACTGCTGACATCGAGAGAGAGGGTGTATGCCACTTGGAAGCTATGTGAATCCTGGCTGACATCAGAATGAATTGAAGGAGTTTATATTCTGTATATTTGAATGCCGGTCGTTTAAGGCCTAATAGATACCGGGGCAGGTCCACCATATATGAAGGGTGTTTCCTATGGTCTGGCAACCCCAAAACCAGAAGGGGGAGACTATTGGATAGATAGCATGTAGTCTAGAGGGAACAAAATAGGTCCTATGAAGAATCTTCAAGGAGGTTTCCATTAAGATGACCTGCTTTTAATCATGGTACAGCATTTAAAACATTGTTCCATGGTAAGAGTCTCTCCCAAATCGACCTCCCAACCATGCATGAATGCTAATTTGGCATCGGGGGGTGACGCATTTAGTATAGAGTAAATAGAAGAGAGTGAACCCTTCTCTAAAGCTCTGTATTTACAGAGTCTTTCAAATGGCGTGTAGACTATTATATTAGTGGCTGGGACCTGGGATGTTAGGAAATGAAAGACCTGGGAGACTCTAAAGAGTTCAGAGGGTGGGGGAGAAAAAGTAGATATTAAGTATGCCCTGGACATGAGCTGAGAACGGAGCAGGAAATCACCAACATAGTGTAGTCTGGTATGTTTCCACCAAATGAAAATAGTTGGCGGTAAGCCTGGTGGAAAAAGGGGGTTTCTGAATAGTCGAAGTAAGGGGGAAACGGGACTTTGCAATTTATATTTGAATCTAACCTTCCTCCAAAGCTGTAGCATAAGGTAGGGGATTTTTGCCTCTGGATCAATCGTCCCCAAAGGGATGTCAGGTGACCAATCAAAAATGCTTTTATTGTGTAAAACTAAAATACATTTTTAAAAAGTAGACATATTAGGTATCGCTGCGTCCGTAAAAACCTGCTCTATAAAAATATCACATGATCTAACCCCTAAGGTGAATTTCATAAAAAAATAAAAACTCCAACACAATTTTTTGTTCACTTTGCCACATTAACATAAAGTGTAATACTGAGTGATCAAAAAAATCATATGTACCCAAAAATTCTACCTATAAAAACTTCAACTCTTTCCGCAAAAAAAGAGCCCCTACACAAGACGATCGGCAGAAAAATAAAAGGAATGTAGCTTTCAGAAAATTAAGACACAAAAATATAATTTTTGTTTTCAAAAATGCTTTATTATGTAGAACACATATTTGGTATTGTCGCGTCTGTATCAACCTGCTTTATAAAAGCAACACATGATCTAGCCTGTCAGAAGAACTCTGTAAAAAACAAAAAATAAAAACTGTGCCACAACAGCCATTTTTTTGTTACCTTGCCTCACAAAAAGCGTAATACTGAGGAAACCAAAATCATATGTACCACAAAATAGTACCAATAAAACTGTCACCTCATCTTGTAGTTTACAAAATGGGGTCATTGGGAGTTTGTACTCTAGGGGTGCATCAGGGGGTCTTCAAATGTGACATGGCAACTTAAAATTATCCCAGCGACATCTGCCCTCCAAAATCCATATGGCGCTCCTTTTCCTCTGCGCCCTGCCATGTTCCCCTACAGCAGTTTACCACCACATGTGGGGTGTTTCTGTAAACTGCAGAATCAGGGTAATAAATATTGAGTTTTCTTTAACCCTTGCTGTGTTACAGGGACAATAGATTTAAATAGAAAATCTGCAAAAAATATTTTTTTAAATTTCACCTCCATTTTCCTTTCATTCTTGTGGAACACCTAAAGGGTTAACAAAGTTTGTAAAATCAGTTTTGATGGGTGTAGTTCCTAAAACTGGGTCATTTATGGGTGGTTTCTATTATGTAAGCGCCACAAAGTGACTTGATAACTGAACTGGACCTTGAAAAGTGGGTTTTGGAAATTTTCTTCAAAATTTTAAGAATTGCTTCTAAAATTCTAAGCCTTCTAACTTCCTGAAAAATAAAATGATGTTTACAAAATGATGCCGACATGATGCAAAGCATTATGGTCAGTCAGTCTTATAAAGGGTTAAGAGAAAAATGGTCAAAATGATACTGAATATGACAGCCTTGAGAAGGGGCTTATTGTCATGCTAGCAATAAGTTTGTCTTCCAGCCCAGTAAGAGTTCGGTCCATTTGATGATGTCCCTTTGAGTCTTTTGCTGTAGGTGCAGATACCGGCTGGAATGCCAGTGAAAAAGTAGAAGAGTGCCCAGGCCTACATGTTTGAGATCTGCAATGTGATCACAGTACCTGCTATCCTGTTCTGCTCCAGTGGTGACCACATCATGACCTAAGAATCACCACTGATAACCATCCTAACTGTGTCAGGGACCCCACAGTTAAAGTACTTTGGACTGTGGACGTTTATGTTCATTTGTCCCTATCGCTACTACCTAAAGGCATCAAATCACTACTTTAGTATCTTGAAGGATTATTGTATGATTTATCAATGATTTATGCCATTGTTAACACGTATGCTGTTTTATATTGCTGAACTGCATTTTACATATTTATTGTAATATATGCTGTTCATTTGCACTGAGAATTTAGAAAGCTTCCAGTTAATATAAGGGACAATGCAAACTTGTTGCATGGAAAAAACAGATATACTGACCTTTTCACTGTCTGGTTTAGGTCTGTTGTTTATGTCTAGAGATTTGTTTAAAAGTCTATAGAAGTCTATAACAGATTAAAATTACAACATTGTTTCTGTTTAGGTTGTGTTTCTCCACGCCACACCACCCCTCCCACTAAAAGGTTCTAATTTACAAACTGTTTATAAGGAGACCAGTTACATCCCCTATTTGACTGCAGATAGCGACCAGTGTTCAGTAGAAGAGACTCTGCCAGACTGCACAAATTACCATAGGAAGAAGCTGAGATAAGTATATTTTGCCAGAGACCCAGAGTCGTCAGCCATTTGGCCAGAATGCTAGCCAGATGACTGAGCCACAGACCCTGGGCACCATATGCTTGGCCTGTGTGCCAGGCTTCTGAGAGAGAGAGGGAGGGATAAAGAGAGAGAGAGAGAGAGAGGGAGAAAGAGAGGGAGAGAGAGGAACAGCTAGCTCAAGCCTTTCCTCAGCACAGAACCTTCTTCTGCCAGGGGGAAGACTGGAAAAGCCAGATAAGTGTCTTACCTATATTGTTTTGCACTTTACCTCCAGTAAAGAAGCACACTGGTTTACTACAAACCTTGACTTATTTCCTATTGGGTTGCACCATGCCTTACCATCCCCACCAGAGAGCAGCAACATGTTGTGACAACTTACAAAGAAAAAAGGGGAATTTCAGTCAGCACATCCCAGTGCGCAGGTGCACGTTGCTATGGCTAAATGCACAAGGAAAGGAAAATACATACAATGCAACGGCACACTGCCAAGGTTGGCACATAACAGGTAGGAAATAGTGTTAGGTTCCCGTCCTACAGAGATCACCTTGGCGATTTGGTTGACTGGCCCAGATAATTTTGTACAAAATATATTTGCCAAGAATATCTAATTTACTAAACAAGCATAGCATTAACTCCAGAATACCGCATATCACTATGGCATTTTTTGCTTTATCTGGTAGGCAGTGTGCTGTTGCATTGTATGTATTTTCCTTTCCTTGTGCATTTAGCCATAGCAACGTGCACCTGCGCACTGGGATGTGCTGACTGAAATTTCCCTTTTTTTCTTTGTAAGTTTGTAGTGGAGGTGTGGCTACTCCATTTGGTCATGCACTCCTGACTAGCCCCGTCTGCCCCCTAGGCTGATTTTAATTAGTGTAACTATAAAGCCGAGTGGACTCGGCATGCATGTTGGTACCTGTATCCCTGTATTAGTGGAGGCCTTTGAAGCGCCATAAATGGCAAAAGGCAGAGGAGACCCAGCATGCATGTGGAACCAACACCCCCTAATTATACGGAAGCCAAGGTTGGCACATAACAGGTAGAAAATAGTGTTAGGTTCCCGTCCTACAGAGATCACCTTGACGATTTGGTGGATGGGCCCAGATAATTTTGTACAAAATATATTTGCCAAGAATCCCTAATTTACTAAACAAGCATAGCATTAGCTCCAGAATACCTCATATCACTATAGCATTTTGTGCTTTATCTGGTAGGCAGTGTGCCGTTGCATTGTATGTTGTGACAACTTGATGGTGTCTGGGGGTCCCAGTGTGACATTGAAACCACCCCAAACACACACATATATATACTCAAAGAAAAAAAATAATGCACAAAGAAGGAGTTGTTGGAATTGAATGAAACTTTATATGTGTGAATGTAATTATGTGTATGTAATTAAAATATTAGAATTAAAAGATAAGTTTATTGAGGAAAACTGTACAATTGAGAGAAGCTTTTAGCCTGAATACAAAATCAGATGAGGCTACTTTCACACTTGCGTTTGCAGGACCCGTTTGTGAGATCCATCACAGGCTCTCACAAACAGTCCTCAACTGATCAGTTTTGTCCTAATGAATTGAAAAGGATCCGTTCAGAATGCATCAGTTTTGCTTCAGTTCAGTGTCCATTCCGTTTTGGAGGCGAACACTAAAACGCTGCTTGCTGCGTTTTGGTGTCTGCATGAAGAAACTGATGCAAACAGATCCTTCATGACTCACAATGTAAGTCAATGGGGACGGATCCGTTTTGTCTGACACAATAGAAAACGGATCCATCCTCCATTGACTTTCAATGGAGTTCAAGACGGATCCATCTTTGCTATGTAAAAGATAATACAAACGGATATGTTCAGAACGGATGCAGGCGGTTGTATTATCATGACGGATCCGTTTGTGAGAGCCTGGACGGATCTCACAAATGGATCCTGCAAACGCAAGTGTGCAAGTAGCCTAAGGTTGGGCATGGAGACATACAGGTTCCATATGGTAACCTGCAGCACATTTGTCAACAGTTATTGGAGCTAGGCCTGTAGCTCCTGAACACTTGATTGGGGATAAATCTCATTCATGACACTACTGCAAATGAAGGCGACTGTGAGTGGCTGTAAATAGCAAGACACATAATGGGCATCAAGACACCACATTTTCTTCTACTAAGCATCTGAAAATGGTCTGGGCAGAGGCAGGGGCTTCTAATAAAGTTGCCGCCTGTGTCTGGATGGTGGAAAACAAAACTGTCAAAGCTGCTTGTGTTTGTAGGCGGATCAAACAATCCTCTCTCAGTCCAATGATGTGCTACCTCTCAAAGTCTGTCAACCAAACAAAATGTCTTCCTGCTTCCCTCAGTCCAATGATATGCCCCCTCACAAAGTCTGTCAACCAATCAACCAGGCAAAATTGGTGCATTGGGGAGGCATGTCTAGAAGTCAATAATCTCTCACAAAGAGTTACTGTCATCAGGAGAACAAGTGAACCCTAAATTCCACCTGCACCTCTGTCTCTGCCTACTTGCATGACCGCCCTAAGTGGTCGACCACAACTGGTCGATAGTTCCTGCTTATTTATGTGCTGGAAAAAGCAGAAGTAAAAAACAATAAACAAAGCAAAAGGCAGGCGCATAAATATTGATAAAAAGCCAGAACCAAAGTACAAAGGATAAAAACCAAGAGAACAATGAAGTCAAATCAGAAAGCCGATCACTAAACAATACCAAGGTCAGGAGGTCAGAACAATCCATAATCCAAAGCTCTGGTGAGGAACATAGAACTTTACACAGGCAATCTGTGACCAGCAGATTGCCTGTTTTAATACCCTGCTCTTCCTGGTCACGTGATGCACTGCCTGGTCATGTGACATGTCTGGCATTACGTAACTTATGATGTCAGAATACCTGATATGAGAGGTCAGACTGTCTCCCAGACATCATCAAATACGTGGAGAATTGCATTTGTGGGCGCAGGTAGTGACAGGTACACTACCCAAAAGTAGCCTCTAAGAGCCTTCTTATAGAGCAGCAAGGGAAGCACTTTTATGTCCTCTTGTGGCAAGATGCAGTAGATCCAGTGTCTAATCAGATCACAATTGTAAACATTTACATATCTACCTGAGACATAACTCCATGATGAGAGAGAAATAACAACCTACCAGTATGGTAATGGAGCAAGAACAAGGACACCAAAGGATACTAGAACCAAGGTAAAAGTGTTAAAAGCTTCAGATAGATGCCCAAGACAATCTGCAAAATATTTATGAAGAGTTGAACTGACGATGTATACATTATTGAGCACAATGGATAAATGTATGATTTGGATTGGATGATTTGTCTAAATCAGTAATGTTGTGCACCAGAAAAATCCATATTTGCAACACAATGCCCAATAGGGCTTTACAGTATCAGAATGATACACCACTTTGTAAACCACCTTGGAGCTGGTATAATGCTTGTCCAAAACATACACCAAAATCTGTCAAAGAATGCAACAAGACACAAAGTAGGTGCAGACAAAAAATTTGATGTAAAAGTTGTCTAACAAGTTAATCAGCAGAAATTTCTGGAACAATACAAATTAAAAAGAAACAAAATGCAGTTCAAAGTAGTTGTCACCTCTCTTGATTACTTTAGTAAATACTTGCATTTCCCATTTAATAATTCTGAAGCATCTTTTCTTATAACTCTCGCTTTATGCTATTCTTCTGTTATTAATATTTTTAATAAATTGACAGTTAGATGTTACTATTCCTCTTATAAAAAGGTTGTGTCCCTACACAGTCTGATACTGGCAACAGTGAATGCACGGTATGAGACTGTGTAGGGGCACACCACCAACTGGTAACACCAAGTTGTCGCTTTATTTGTAAATTCCTAGGAGTTCTTTTATGAAAAATGAGTCACTGTATTTTCAACTTAATGGAAATTTCTAAATCGCTTCATTTAAAAAATGTAACTGCATCTACCTGGAAAAAGCTGGAAAGTCAAGGCCATTAGGGGTCTCACCTAAGTTTCTAGCTGAGATTGTGAGCTTGATAAAACAGCTGCTTCTGTACTGCTTCTGAACATCACTGGAGCCTCCTGTGTGTTTGTAAGTCTGTTCTCCCTCCTAATCAGGAGGAAAACAAACATAGTGGGAAGTGAGGTCACTGCATACAGTACTGGCAGAAGGAAGACACCCCTGCTTCTAAGTGAAATGCATCTAGGGAAGGCCAAACATAACAGTTCCTTCACAGATTTGTGTTTTTGGAAAACTCGGGTATGCTTGAAGTATTTACTAAAATGGACATGGCAGGAGAGCGGAAAGTTGATCTGTAAAGGCTGTTCAGAATAAACAGAATCAACCACATTTATTAATGTGAGTGCACCTAGATTATGATGAAAATTGTGCTAAATGTAGCATAATTTGGCACACTTAGGTTTAGAGAAATAATCTGCACCTAGCCCTGCAGTGACCAGGACATAAGGGCATGTGTGTGAGTGGCCAGATGGGTGTAGTAGTTGTACTCAAGGTTCTGAGGCTTCCAGGGCTGATGTGCATTGATTAGAAGGGCGCACCTTTTCTTTCCTTCAGGGCACACACTGGTTCTGGGTGTAATAAATATTACAGCAGCAGCATGATACTGTGCAGGGACGCCAGGCCAAACAACCTCCAGGCCTGCGTCCCTTGTTAGTTAGAGGCAGTATATTTAAACAGACAACTGCTGGCCACAGTCACCTGTGAATGGGCTTACCCACACTAGCATTCTGCAATATTATTCCAAGACGTTGGCTTTAGTTCCTGGACTATTCTTTTCGCCTGCTCTTATCTGATCTGACATGTCTTCCTATTTTTGAACAGGTATTGGTATTAACTTTTTTGCTTCAGCTCTTTGACTATGGCTTGATATTGTGACTATGTTCCTTATTTCTGATTTGGTCTCTGGCGTGATTTTCTGTTTGTGACCTCAGTTTCTCGGTTATTTTGCCTTACACTGTCCGTTTAGTTTAGTGCAACTGAGGATGTTGGTGCAATGTAGCAGTGTAGGAAATAATCAGGCCAAGTTAATAGCAAATGATTCTTTACTTTTCAAGTTCAAGTGCATTAATCACAGGTTCAGCATATATGGACAGGCAGATGTTTCACAAGCGTAATTGCCACATTGGGAGCACTTTACTTTACACTCAACTTCTCTAGCTGACTTTTTAACTAAACATCCAGGCATCGTGGTGCAACATTTTCCTTTCTCTTCATATTCAACGCAACCAGGGGCAGTTCCCAACATCAGACTACACTCTGCACCTTTTTTACTGGTTGCCATACTCAAAAGGTACACCTCCACACTGTCCTCAGCAGTATGTGTCTTTCTTAGCAGATGGCCAATCTGCTTTCCAGTTATGGCCAGGAACTGGAAGAAAACTACTGAGCATGTGGCTCAGGAGGCTGGTGGCCTTTATAAGAGAGCAATTCTACACTTCACCTCCTCTTTATATCTGGCCTGCCTCTCAAGCACATCTGTGCTCATTTCTTCTATTTTTCTCTTATCTCTGGCTGATTTAATCCAGAGCATGGCTCAGCTAGTTCTTAGCTCCTCACATTTCAGTATTTAGGCTCAAACTGGCTCTACACTATGCTGATTCACTCCTCTCTATGGGGAGGGGAAACAGCTCCAGCTAGAGGTTGGTGGATATCTCATATGAGCAATGACAGAAATACACAGCAAATCACAGTTTTGGCTTTTACCATCTTAAATGTAGGAAATGTACAGGAAACCTCCTTTTTGTAGTGGAGCACTACCATAGTAGTGGGGCATTGCAGCCCAACAAGGGGGCATGACTTACTTGGAAATGAGACATGGTTTCATAGCAAAGGTGTGTGGCCTAATATGCAATATTTTTTCACCACAATCCTAGAGTAAAGTTCTGTCTCAAACTAAGCCAACGAATAGTTGGTGTAGAGTTAGACAAAAGTTGCTATCCCTAAACCACATTTATCATCCTGCCTGAGACACTATGATATCTGGTGCAGGTCTAGATATGTAGATTAAGTTTGTGCTATCTATAGGATTAATCTGTGCCAATATGCTTTGCAAATTGTAACTTATACAAGTAACATGTAAGGAAACTGATTACCTAAAGACAGAAACATATAGTAACAGCATTCTTTGCAGAAATATTTGCTGGTATAGTTCAATAACTGAGTATCAAAGAAATAGGCACTCTGATCTGGATATGTGGAAAAATTTATTTACCAATCTTAAAATATTATATAAAAAAATACTGCAAATATAACCAATACTTCACATATATAACATGTAGCTTTTGCTTTCACAATAGCTAGTTGATTAATCGCATCATAGTATCTATTGAGCAATAGTATTTCTAATAACAAAATTGTCAGTCCATATATTCGTACAACCACTTATAAAAAATAGCCTAAAATGTCACTCCTGACTACTCCTAGATCGGGGCGTCCCCCATATTATTTTTGTATGGAGAGTCTTTAATGGAGAATCTTTGGTAACTTCACTCTATATTGGTTTATATTAAAATATACAATACCACTCCGGTTGTAGATGTCGATATTGTTCCGTCTATATAAGAGGGATATTTAGTTGCAATCTCAGCGTTTTACGTGTTGTCTTGCAAATCCCAGAAACACTTGGTATGCGTTATCTCCGAATGTAGCACAGCCTCCCACCTGATTCTCGATGTGGCTTGTGCTCTGGCTTGTATATTGTAGTGTGGATGTCTGAGCACCTTGCTGCAATATTATTTGGCAGAGATCTCTTTACCTGCAGCAGTAGAAATGTTCTGCAGATACTTCTCTGCCATCAGTGGCAGCAGCAGCGATACTCTGCAGGAAATCCACTCACTATCCCCGGCAACAATGATGATGCTCCACAGGGAATCCACTTGCAATCCTCTGCAGTGGCTTGTCTGCTTATCCACGGCAGCAGTAGTGATGGTCTGCAGAGATTCTACTTGCAACACTCTACAGAGGTTCAATGTCCACAGTCTCCACTGTTATTCAAACACGGATATTTTTTGAAAACTCTGCGGTATTATTCAAGCAACAGGTGAACGGCAGTAGTGGGGGTCCAATATGCCGATAATGCCATTGCCAATGGAAAAGGTAGCCTGGTTTGATGGCTCATGTGAATGGCCAAATTCCTGTGAGATGTTTTCCTGGGGTAGATATGTCACCAGGGTACACTGTCAGAAGTAGGTACGCCAGAAGCATTGTGATGCTCTGGGCAGTATTCTGCTGGTATACCTTGTGTACTGTATTCATTGTAATAAAATTCTCAATGGAATCAGAGCCAATCAGGCTTCTGACTTTGTGTCCAATCCCAGAGCTATGGGATTTAAGACTGCTGAATCCTGATCAACTTGCCTTTGATTTCATTTGTGTCAGGGCTCTGTACTGTGCAATATCCTATTAACTCTCCTGGTGAACTGACTTCTGCCTTGTTTTTGGATTTACCCTGTGGCTACTGTTCCGCCTGGTGACGTGACTCTATATCCTGATTTTGACCCTGCTTGATGACTTTTGTTCCCTTTGTACCTCCTTGGTCATTCTGGAAGGTCTGCCACTAGTGTTCCTACACTATTTTCCTGTTACTAACTTGGTTGTCATAACCTGGGTCCTTAGCAGCAAAGTCTATCCAACCTTGCAGTGGGCTCTGGTGAAGAATTTAGGGGTAGTTTTAGCTTCCTACCAGCAGGAGTAGGTTTGGCAGACTGGTTGCAGTTTTGGGTTTCAGCTGTGGTCCACATGATGATCCTAGTTTGTCTTAACACTGCCACAATGCAAAAATTGTTCAGCAATGGATTGGGAAACATGAGTTCAAAATGTTGATTGGGCTGCCAAATTCCCCAGATCTCAATCTAATCAAGTCTGAAGTTGAGGGTGGTGATAAAACCTCTGTAGACAGGTAAAAGGTTTGCCGGTCCAAAGTGCTCCTTTACTCAAAAATAACTCACGTCGCTCTTTGGAAATACAATTTTCAAAATAAGGCCTACTTCAGTTGGTCCCTTCACTCATTGCTATAGCAAACTCTGCATGGAGGGTCAGCCAGACTCACTACTGATGTCCCACAATAAGCCATCTTCTTACAGCCCCTACTTGATTGTCCTGAAGTTGCTTGCTTCTCCACCGTTTAGTAGTCCACTCCACCTGGAGTTGTTTTCGGTTCTGATACAGCTTTCCCCAAAGCCATGGCAGACCTTCACCACTATCATCAATGAGCATATGGTTGTCAGCCTGTACAGTATGTTCTCTAGCTCTTAATCAGTGGCTGTTTTCAATTGCTGTTTTATAGGGCATTCCTGTTGCTAGAGGCTGAATCATACCATACCTTGTAGAACTTGCTGAGTGTGGCCAACCACCATTGGTTTTTACGGCTCCCTGTCTGTCATTGTTCAAATGCACTAGGAAATTGTTGTCAATCCACAGTGCAAAATGTTCCTTTGACAAGATGTCAGCAAACTTCTCAGTAACAGCCCACACCACTGCCCAAACAGTTCTAGTTTGAACAAACAGTAGTTTGATATTTTTACATTCAGCTCCCCTGTATACAGCTCCATCAATCTCTGGAAGGTACCTATAATCCATGCAAAACCAAAGGCTCCTGTCCATTTTCACCAACATGATAGGGGATGCCCATGTTCTGTGTGATGTGGCTGTCCAGCATTCATTTCAGTATCCCCTTGGCCTTTTAGTACAGTGCTGTAGGAAGGTGACTCACAAATAAACTTGGCATCCCCAATTAGGATCTCATGAGAATGGTAGCTCCTCTCAATCCTTGGCAAGGCCAGTAATACCACATTGGCAGTCAGGGTTTTCTAGTGGTCTGGAGGGGAGAACACTTACTCATGATTAAGGACAATAGGCTTTCTCCGAAAGGTGTAGGTGTCAGCATGTACCATTCTGCACCAATATTATTTTGAATATGACCAACTGGAATAAGTGCTGGACAGTAGTATTTCTTTGTATATCCCATGGTAGTGCAGACTGTTCATCGTTTCTGGGTATCTGGATCTATCTGACACAAGGAACGTGGTGAGATGAGCTGTTGGGATGATTCTTCTTGGGATTTGCCCATGTTTGTCACTTGATGTTCACTAGACAGGACAACTTGCCCACAGACACTTTCCAACCATGTCATTGGCTTCTAGCAGGTGCAGGGGTAGTCTGGCCATGGACACTACAGGGAAATTTCCAGATGAGTCAATGCTCAGGGGGCCTCCTGAGTCCTCCTCATGGCCGCTGGCTGGATACATAATGATCTGATGCTCTCAGCATTAATTAATGCTATGTGCATCAGGTACTTACAGTATTCAATTGGCTGGTGGTCACACGTGCCCTCCTGAATTCAACTGTATCACAATACTCAGTATGGCAATACACTGGAATACTCTTGTGGGGGCGGCAGTATTTTGTGCTGCACTGTGGTTCAGCTGGGTCTGGGACAGTATTGCTGGCCCTGCCTACTTGTGTTGGACTTGCCTACAATATAGGGCATCTTTTAGGTTTTTTTATTTTCCAGGGCCACAGGGAAAATGAGCAGGGTGCATAATTTGGCAACTTCTCCTATAGTTTGATAATCCAGCCATATACCTCCATCCTCCATGTACAATACTCAATTCTCCGTCTCTTATGTCGATTTTTCTGACTCCTATAGAACTTAGTAGACATGCTCCCATATAGGCTGCCACTGAACCCAGCTTCTCATCTAAAGGAGGTCCATGGAGGCTATTAAAGAAGGGGTTTTATAATCAGACCCTGATAAACATACTCGCTTGGAAAATTGTATGCTCATTAGGTAGTTTAGGCAACAGTTAGCTAAAGGATATGGCAAGCGTAAAAATATATAAAGTAATTAACTCACTCAGATCAAAGCATAAGATTAAACAGAAGACATTTGGCGACTGCTTTGGAATGGGTTGGATCTTCTATGGTATTTTTCACACTCAACATAAAGCAAGGGAGATTATAAGAATTAAGTAGTGGAAGATACATAAATGGAACGGTTGCATTCAGGGGTGTAGCTAAAGGCTCATGGGCCCTGGTGCGAGAGTTCAGCTTGGGCCCAGTCCCCCCCCAGCGCTGGTGCACCTAGCTTTTCTGCCGGTCAAACGCCAAATTCTCACCCTAACCTTTTCCCTCCTAACATTACGTATATCACTACAGAACACACAGGGTAAGGCTACATTCACACGACAGTTGTTTTTACGGCCTCCGATCTGCATATTTTGTGGCTCAGATGCGGACCCATTCACTTAAACGAACACTGTGTGCTGTCCGCATCTGTATGTCCATTCCTATTTTTGTCCGTTTTGCGGACAAGGATAGGCATTGTTACAGTGGATCTGCAAAAAAAACGGATGCCATACGGAACATCATCCTTTTTCTGCGGATCCGCAATTTGCAGACTGCAAAACACAACGTTCGTGTGAATGTAGCCCGATACAGCGCACATATCTTGTACATCCAGTGTAATACAGCGCACATACCTCGTACATCTAGTGACGTCTCCTCTGATGTAGATCTTCTCTTTCCTCATTTTCTCCTTTCAGACCAGACGCCATTTTTCAGCCATTTCTCATCTCTGCAGTTTGACAGAAAAAAATCTTAGTTTACTACTTTTCCATCATCCTCCCGTCTTCTGGACAAATCATCCTATCACCCCCAGTACTGTGCCACTAGTACCACACAGATAGTGCCCTTCAATAATTATTGGCACACAGTGTCCTAAACATAACGCCCCCCAGAAATAGTGCTCCCAAAGTCCCAACTAATAATTCTCTGCCAGAGTGCACTTGTTAGTAATAGTGCCCCCAACAGTACTAATGTCCCCACTGTGTAATAATGCTTCCAATGTGCCAGTAAGAAGTGCCCCAATAATGTGCCAGTAAGAAGTGCTCCCCACCCATAGATGCCCCCCAAATTATGTGCCAGTAAGAAACGCCCCAATATTGCGCCAGAAGTTCCCATTGATTCCCCCCCAAAATCATGTGCCAGTAAGAAATGTCCCAGTATCCTCATGTGCCAGAAAAATGCTCCCAGTGCTCCCATGCCATAAAGAAATGCCCCCAGGTGCCATAAAGAAATGCCCCCAAGTGCCATAAAGAAATGCCCCCCAGTGCCCCCATGTGCCAGTAACAAATGCCCCCAGTGCCCCCATGTGCCAGTAAAAATGGCCCCAGTGCCTGTAATAATGCCCCCAGTGCCAGTAAAAATGCCCCCAGTGCCAGTAAAAATGCCCCCAGTGCCCCCATGTGCCAGTAAAAATGCCCCCAGTGCCCCCATGTGCCAGTAAAAATGCCCCCAGTGCCCCCATGTGCCAGTAAAAATGCCCCCAGTGCCAGTAAAATGCCCCCAGTGCCCCCATGTGCCAGTAAAAATGCCCCCAGTGCCAGTAAAAATGCCCCCATGTGCCAGTAAAAATGCCCCCAGTGCCCCCATGTGCCAGTAAAAATGCCCCCAGTGCCAGTAAAAATGCCCCCAGTGTTCCCATGTGCCAGTAAAAATGCCCCCAGTGCTCCCATGTGCCAGTAAAAATGCCCCCAGTGCCCCCAATAGAGCTCCGGTCCGTGACTGCTACAATAAAAAAAAAATAAACACTTATACTTACCTCCATCAGGCTGGCAGCGATGCGATGCAGGCCTCTTCCGGCCTGTGTCCCACGCTGTACAGCTCAGGCGGCGTGATGATGTCATCGCGCCGCCTGAGCCGGCCTCTGATAGGCTGCAGGCCTAGTGCCTGTAGCCTATCAGAGGAACGGGCAGGGGAGACGCCTCTCCTCCCCTGCCCCGCAGTACAATACAGGCATCTGTATCGCCGTCACAGATGACTATGGAGATGAGCGCTTCCACAATGGAAGCGCTCATCTCCCTCTGCCCCACCGCCGCCCCCATCTGTGTGCAGGGCCGCGCCGCACCTGGCTAATTGGCAGTGCGGCCCTGCAAGTGGCAAGGGGGGCCCTCAGGCTTAGGGGCCCGGTCGCAATTGCAACCGCTGCGACCCCTATAGCTACGGCACTGGTTGCATTAAAGTGGTATTGTAAATTTGACAAATATTATATATTCTTGTTATTTTATTAATTTACTTTATATAAAGCCAACATACTCTGCAGTTATGTGCAGAGATTGCAATCCTTCACAGCGGTCCCTGTGCACACAATCTAAATTCCAAATTAATCTATTATGAGGAAAACTCCATGCAGATGATGCCTTGGTCTGATTTAAATAAAGGACTCCAGAGCTGCAAGGCACCAATGCCAACCACTGAGACGCCATTTTGCCCTCATTTATACTGATCAGGTATTTATAGTTCTAGCATATACACAATACATTTATCTTTCAGTACAGTGATTACAAAATCATAGATGCAACCAGAATTCTAAAAATAAGACACAAACACTAAGTAATTTAACAACTTCACTACCGGCGTGTTTAGCCTCCTTCATTACCTAGCATATTTGGGCAGAATGTTTTCATTCGTAAAGAGTCACTGTACTTTCACACAACTTCATTTCATTTAATAGAGAATGGTGTAACTAGCAAATGTCTAAATCACTTAATTAAAAAAAATTTGACTGGATCCACCTTTCTGAGATCCCTGGAAGAAAACAAACATAGTGGGAAGTAAGCGAAGGTCGTCACAGTAGTACAGTGCTAGCAGACTTCCACAGAAGGGAGACACTTTCTGCTTGTGAAAGAAATGCATCTAGCTGTGCACCTGAAACAGGGAATAATATTGTTAAAAGAGACTTTAGGGAAGCCACAGTTATGATTGTACAAAGAAGCACAGCTATTATGCAAACTTTTTTGAAAACTCAGGTATGCTTTAAGTCGTTGCATTGTGTTTAGCCATATAAAGGTTTTTATTTTTTTTGCAGGAGAAGTTGTATTTTTTTCTGGTTCAATTTTGGGTACCTATAACTTATTAACTGATACTATTTTTTGAACAGAATGGCAAAATTATACTGCAATTCCACCACAGGTTTAAATGTTACTTTAAACGGGATTTCTGGGTGTTTTATACTGATGGTCTATTCTCAGGATAGGTCAGTATCTGATCGGTGGGGGTTCCGACTACCAGCACCCCCACTAATCAGCTGTTTGAAGAGTTCTCTTCCAAGGTCATTGATGATGCTCTTTGGTCATGTGGCCTAGATGCTGCTCAGTCCAATTCAAGTGAAGAGGCCTGAGCTGCGATACGAAGCACAACCACTATCGAATGGACAGCACTGTGCTTGGTAAGCTGCAAGGAGGCAGAGGTGCCAGGAATCAGACCCCCACGGATAACATACTGATGACCTATTCTTAGGATAGGTCATCAGTATAAAACACCTGTAAAACCCCTTTAATTTCATTATATATATATATATATATATATATATATATATATATATATTTTTTTTTTTTTTAAACACTCTTGCTAAATAAAACCATTTTCCCATTAGAGGACTTCATAATCTGATCATTTCTATAAGCTTTGGTATACTCAGTATACCAAAGCATCATTGTATGTCTATTAGGCTGTGCCTTTGGCACAGACTAATCAGCGTATAGCCTTGGCAGACTTGGTGGCATTTGTTAGACCCCCAGCTTCCATGACAACCATCAGCACCCCATTAACACACCACGGGGCGCCAATAGAATTCCCACTGTGTAAATACATAGTTAATGTGGTCGCACTTGACTGTGATATCTAAGGGATTAATGCAGAGGTGTTGTCCTGTTTCGTCTTCCCCGTGAATATTGCTATACAGCTAGGAAACTTCATGACTCAGGACTCCTGAGCTAGTGCATTGCATTAAGTGGACTCCAGGGCTTGGCTTATGCTAGAGCTGATTTTAGCAAATTGGCTGGGTCAATTCAAGTAAATGATCCAGTATTTTGCTCAGGGTCCCTGACACCAGTTCATGCTGTCCTCAGATAGGGCAACACAAAACTGGTGAATGGTTCCCTTTACCATTTATGACCTATCATTAGAACAGTCCATCAGTGCTTGGTTGCACCATTTCCTCCAGAATTCGGTCATGATCCATGTGGTGTGGGAGACTTAGCTCCTTTCTCACAAGGATTCTTCTTAATTCAAACATTGGTGAACTGAATCCAGTTTACTGAATTATGTTTTTTATGCAAAATTGCATTAGTGTTCTGTTCTATTTTTACTTCACATCAGAACATAAAGTAGCAGAGGACAATCAGTGGCGACACGCCGACAATTATAACTGATTCTAAAACATCTACAAGAACATCAACATAACAGTCACCAGTTAATAGTTCATAACAATTCTGTCTGCATAGCCTAAGGTACTATGCTATTTAAAGTATTCGAATAGAAAAGGCCTCCCTCACAAAGATATTACATTAATTTCTAATTATTTTAAGCAGAAAGGACAAAATTACACATATAATTAGTAGTATAGATTTATTAGAAAAATGGGAGCCATGTTTCAAAAATAGATTGCCTCAATTCCCTTGTTCATTAAATCTAACTACATCACTCAACAAAAAATAGTTTATATCAGTTCTAAAGCAATAGGTCCACTGCAATTATTCATAATTGCCACAAGAAGAGAATATTGCTTATTAAAGCACTTCAAAACATTTAGAAGTGTAACTCATTAGTTGTGATGTGTTGTATGGAGACAGAATTATAATTTAATGAAATATAACAGTGTGACATTATTATGCAAGATAATTATCCTTCCTTTAGCTCTTCTGAATTCACAAATGATATGAAGTGAATGCTGTGACATGATGGTTCTAGCCACTTCTGACTGAAGACTTTTTATACATATAGCTATTCACTCCCTAGTAATCAGCTATTTTGTCCATAGGTAGCTATGTATGTCCAGGGCCTTTCCTGCATTTGTTATTTTGACTCACTACTATATGTTGACTTCAACATAAAATGTAATAATCCATTATAACAGAGAATGTGGACACTGTGGCTGATTAATCCACTAGTGGGTCCCCTTTAATGTGCTATAGGACTAGTAGTATACTAAGGGATTACATTAGTCAGGTGGCTGGGAGAGGTTTTACAAATTATACAAGAGGGTGTCTCAAAGGTGGTCCTTTCCTCTTTGACCATACTACCAGGCAAAGAACAGTAGCTCACTAATACAACAGCTCTTTACAGCTCCCAGTTTTGGCCAGCCTATGTGCATAAACAGAATATAGCAGGCAACTCTACTTTGTTGGCCCACCTAAGGAAGGGTTCAGGACAGGCTGGTGTGCTCTCTGGTTCCACTCTTTCAGTCAGCAGTCCTCATATCCCCCACCTTGTCTCCTCCTTCCAGCTGGAGAAGTAGGACAAAGCTAAGAAGCATTCCTCCATCCCCAGGTCTCATTCAGCTATGTCTGTAGATGTCATAGCTGCCACTGCCAGGCAAATCATGGAAAGAAGAAAAATCTTACACTTCTTCCTCATCCTCCAACAAATGTTTTTCTTTATGTTTCAGTAAGTCACATCTAGCATCTGGGAGGATCTTGCAGTAGATAGAGGCAGGCATCCAAAGAGGAACCAAGGTGTACCAACAGGGACATGTCTGGTGCACAATCAGTGTCTCACCATTCAGGTCACTTCTTCAATCATTATTAGTACTGTCGGTATATTTCAAGTTCCACGCCTAAAAAGTTCAATGCAAAGAAAAGCTAGAAGCTGTGACTCGCCTTCAGATATTAAAAGTTATCTTGTGTGTTATTTTGTCCTGAGAAGGTCTTAATAGTCCCATAGAACAGTGTATGTCTTAACCTAGTACCTACTTCATTTAAAGTTGGGAGTCCCAGTTTTATATGGAGGATGGGGTTTCATCCACATTTTTGTATAGAAAACAAATCATATTTTTGAACATACATATTCCAACAGAGAGTGCTCTTAACACTGTGAAGTGTCCTTTCACTGCTCTACTCTTTCAACTGGATAAGTTTTACATCTGCATTGAAGGCTCTGCAAATGCTGCCTTATTTTGTCCAGTAAAATACTGGGCTCCTTCACAGAAACCCAGTGGATCCCATTATAGTCAATGAGGTCCGCTGAGTGACATTAGTTTCCAGCTATGTGTTTTTTTTCCCCAGAACAGAAAAATGAAAACATTGCTCAGATTTGAATATAGCCTAAATTCTCTATTTCTGGAAAACTATGTTTCAGCGTGTTACAGGCAGTGGGTGTAGAACCACTGCACCAAGCAACTAGTTTGGGATAGACTTAAGGCCTTTATCCTGGCAGTCCCCTGGTTTCCACCATTTAAACCCTATAAAGTGATATGGTCTTCATTGCAGGGGAGTCACTAAGTTGCTACCTCTTGGAATCGTCCTAAGCTGGCTGGCTGCTGACCCACGAGGGTCAGAAACATTGGTGCAAAGCACCATGGGGACAAGGAATACTCATAGTCAGGAAACAGGCAGAGGTCAGGGCAGGCAGAGTATGTGCAAATTTGTGAAACTAGTCCGAGCTCAGGGCAGGCAGCAAAGGGTCAATACGCAAACAGACTAAGGTCATGTCATGCAGTGGAGGGTCAGAGTAGGTAAACAGGCAGAGGTTGGTACATGGTTAGACAAACAAAACAGCACACTTGCGGGTTAGAGCAGAGATAGAGGCGGTCAAGGTGGGTAAGTGGGGAATAAACTTCTTGTAGTTTGCAAAGCCCATAAATTGTTGGGTTGCGTGTAAGCCAGTAGGTCGTGGCCAGCTTAACACAGTGGACAACTTTTCGGGATACATTTGTAAGCCTTGATCAGATATTATATAGCCCAGAAACGGAAGAGTTTTCTCAAAAACACATTTTTTAAATTTTGCATACAGTCTATACAGTCTATCTCTGGGGTCTCAAGTCAAGACAAGTGAAGACATCATATCACTTGGCTTCACAATACAGACAGAGGTCATTGGAGCACCTGCGTCGAAGCACCTCTTCAGAAAGCCTGACTCTTTCTAAAGAGGAACAGTTGGTTGGCTAGAGAGGTCAAGCGAGTCATGAATGCCAGGAGAAATGGGACAGCAAGGGGCACAGGTTGCCACTGCAACACAGTGCAGCTTCTCTTCCAGTTTTACATACTGTATAACATGTTAGTTTGCGTGTAGCTCAGAATTACAAAACTGGTGGCTGTTACAAGTAATAAATATTTTCCGCTCTTGGAATACCAGTGCAGTACAATCTCCAAGATCAAATATTTGAATTACAAACTAAATCATTTAAATACTTAAACTCGTGTTTTCCAACTTGTTTGGCACAGCTGAGCGGTAGTGTTATTTTCTAAGTTAAACTGTCAAAGTTTGGCCTAGTCATAACGTAGTATGTAAATTGTTTAAATGATACCAAACTGAATAATTAAAAATTATCCTAAACAAACTAATGAGGGGATCACTTTGTCACTTTCCCATGAATACATACTACTTATTTTACACATACACAGCAGGAGGATACTGGAGTGTCCTTCTTTGAAATTAGAGATTAGTGTTCATATAAGTGCGGTATTGTTTCAATATTCTAAATTGTTTGGTAAGTGCTTAAAGGGGATGTCCAACTTTCTAACCTTTTTTAAATTTGTCCAGTGCTGTGCTGTACATGAATAAAAAAAAAAAAAAAAACTATTGCAGCAGTGAGGGTCAATCCATGCTTTTTCTGGTCTTGGTCTGTAAACTTCTGGACAGGATACAACGTGCCACTGTGCCCAATCACTAGCCTTCACGATGATGTATCCCCATGGGGCATGTTCCTTATAGGTCACATGCAGCTTGGGTATAGATTCAATCACGGCACTCCAATTGTATAATGCAGATTGACGAAACGCTTTATTAATATTACTCCATATTGTCAAGGCCAATGTTAACGTTTCGGTCCTCCCGGACCTTGATCACGGCCGTTGGTGTATAGTGGAAGTAGATAGAATGGCGTCCACCATGGACGCCATTCTATCTACCTCCACTATACACCAACGGCCGTGATCAAGGTCCGGGAGGACCGAAACGTTAACATTGGCCTTGACAATATGGAGTAATATTAATAAAGCGTTTCGTCAATCTGCATTATACAATTGGAGTGCCGTGATTGAATCTATACTTATATTTGGGTTGATTGCCCGATCACTGAGCACCAACCTCTGGTGGTGTGCCTTCCCAATTTTGTTTATGTTACATGCAGCTTGGGGACATGTCACCACTGAGGCCAGTGATTAGCTGCAGTGAAATATGTGGCCCCGTGTTCGCACAATCCATGGTCGGTGTAAAAGGCCGCTAAGATCACAGTTACAGTATGTTACATCCTGCTGCACATATGATTTTATACATCTAATCATAATGCATCTTAAAGCATAACTGAGTTTTCAAAAACTGCATACTGACTGTGCTTGTTTGTACAATCATATCTGTAAAGGAACTGGTGTTGTCTGGCCTTTCCTAAACTCTGTTTCAGCCATATTATTCTGATACTCAGGCATTCTGTATAAACATGAACTATTAAATTTTAGTATGGGACTTACAATACATAAATAGCCCCATTCCCACACTCATTAAAAGGTAATACACTTTTTGGCCTCTTCTGGGTTACAAAAAGTTGCAAAAGCTAGAGATTTTTACAGTCAGCAGCTCTGTCAGAACAGAAAGGAGATGGACGGGGTGGGAGTCTCCAGAGAGCATCTCAGGCTGGAGAAAGCTTACTCTTCTCACCATTGCTTCTTTCCAATGCTGAGATGTGATAGACCTCTCCTACAGATTGCTATCACACACTACCACTGGAGAGAAGCCATGATGAGGAGAGAAACTCCAGCTGTTGCAACTTTTTATAACACAGAAGAGATAAAGAGGAAGAAGGCAGGAATTCCAGAGACCCATGTCTTGCGGACCCTCCACATCTCTATCTGTCTGCGCCTGGGGCACATGCCCTCATAGAATAATTATTACATATATTCTATAGCTAATAGTTCATCTCGTATCTAATATACCTATCCATATATATATATATATATATATATATATATATATATATATATATATATATATAGATCTATCCATCTATTATTTAACGACTACAAACGTCCCATTTATAAGCTGGTCAACACAAATTTTGCACTCTAACTACAATGGATATCATATATTTTATTTTAGCTCCAATTTGCCTAAAATATAGGACAAATGCATTCACACAAACACTCCACAGATGTACAGATGACAACACAAGACACTGACTAAATCTCTAAATCTAGACAGGAAAGCGAAGCAGAACTACAGGGTGCATCCTGATGACATTACTGCGTAATGATGATGAATGATGATGCACACAAAGGTTTAAAGCCCAATGTGATATGTAAAAGGCAGTGACTTGGTAGAGTTGTGGCTGGAGAGACGTGGATTATAAATGATTTATATCTTTCTACGGGAGTGTACAGTTCCCAGCATCAACCTGTTCTGCCACTGCCGGCAGGAAAATCAATGAATCAAATAATAAAAGACTGGTATAGTGTGGTAAAAGTGATGACAGAGGAGCTGGTGCTGAGCTCTCACAGCTGGGGGAGTAGCTGTGAGGGGATTGGGCTAGAAGCAATGCTCCTGACTAATCAGCACTGCCGGCATTCACTGCCACACCTTCCTGCGCAGTGAACGCTGTAACAAAAAACAAACATAAACACACCATTTTTTAGTTACCTTGTCCACCCCCCAAAAAAGTTGAATAACAGCGATCAAAATGTTGTAGGTGCCCCAAAAATGGTACCAATAAAAAGTACAGTCTGTCCTGCAAACAAAGCAAGCCCTCATACAGCTCCGTAGACTGAAATATAAAAAAAATTGTGTCAGTCAGAAAAAGGTGATGCAAAGAAAATTTTGATTTTTTTTTTAATAAAACAAAACAAAAACAAAAAGCCCTAATATGGCTATGTGAACGGAAAAATAAAAAAGTTATGGATATTAGAATGTGGAGAGGAAAAAATAAAAAATGAAAATAGGCTTAGTCCTTAAGGGGTTAACAGGGACGTCATATGGTATTACGGTCTTAAATGGGTTTTCTGGTGAGGAGAGTCCAAAATGAAGAAAGCATGGGGAAGATGTACATGAGGTAAGTAACTACATGAGCATCTGTTTAAAATGATAGTAATCCCAGAAAAACCCTTTATGCTTCAATAAAGATAGAGATTTGTGTAGTAAAACAGTATGCAGAGGCCATGTGACTGATGAACATGATATCACTGGCCTAAGTTTCTGGTAAGAACTGCAGCATAGAAAGTGCTGGCAGGTAGTGCTACAGCGGGCAAGATCTATTTGGCAGATTCCACGGTGGTCATGGTGGTAGCTAGTATGAGCGAAGTTTTGAAAAATTTTATTCAGTCAATTTGCTGAACGTCAAGAAGAAATTCGATTAATTAAGAATGAATTTGTCACGAATCGCTATAAATCAGGTATACCCAGGTCTCTCAGTGTGAACGCTTGAAAGTTAAACCTTTCTTGACCGCTGATAGTATATTCACATCGGCGGCCAGGCATTTAAAAATGGTGCCTGCTGGCACGTGTCTTGGGCGCCATGGCTGCTGGATGTCTGCTGTTTCAAAGAGCAGACACCGAGCACTAATGTCCGCAACTGGTGGTAATGGCGGTCTCTGACGTTTAACCCTTCAGCCCCTATTTGGTCACCGTATTATATGACTGCGCGCTGCGATCTGCCGAACCGCAGCAATTAACCCCTCAGGTGTTGCACCTGAGTGGTTAATTGCCACGGTTCGCAACGCACAGTCATAGAGGCCAGGTGCCGGGTATGTGATATGGCCGGCATCTGCAGCCTACGTTTGTATTCAGGCATAAATTATATTCATTGGTGGTGCAGTGGCCACAGCTCCTCCCCTCCTACTCAGCTCCGTTCTCATTGGTGGCCAGCGGCAGCCGCACACAGTGGGGAGGGAGGGACTCCCTCCTTCTCCACTGTGCTGGCTCAGGATAATATGGAGTGAGGCCTAGTATCGGTAAATACCAAATCCCGGTATCGAATCGATTCAGGTACAAATGTATCGATTGGGTATCGATAATTTGATACCCGGTACAACCCCACCTTGTACTAAAATAAACTCAAATTTTCCACCATAAATCTGCACTGAATACCCCATAATGAGAACTGAAAATAACTGAAAATAGAAATCTACATATTTTTACAAATTTATTAAAAAAGAACTAAAATGTTGCATGGACATACTTATTCATATCTTTTTGTTATAACACTTGAAATTTAGCTTTGGGATCCTCACATTTCTCTTGATGATCTTTGATGATCTTCACAATAAAAGACGCATCTGAGTTTGAAAAAGCACCTAACAAGAGAAACAAGATTCTCTGGTCTGATGAAACCAAGATTGAACTTGTTGGCCTCAATTCTTAGCGTCATATCTGGAGGAAACCAGGCACTGCTTATCGAAACCAGGCACTGCTTATCACCTGACCAGTACCACCTCTCCAGTGAAGCATTTTTGTGGCAGCATGATGCTGTGGGGGTGTTTTTAAGCGGCTGGGACAGGGAGACTGGTCAGGGTTGAAGGAAAGCTGAATGAAGCAAAGTACAGAAATATTCTTAATGAAAACCTGATCCAAAGTGCCTTGGACCTCAGACTGGGCCGAACGTTTACCTTCTAACAAGATAATGACCCTAAGCATGCAGCCAAGATAACACAGGAGTGGCTTAGGGACAACTCTGTGAAAGTTCTTGAGTGGCCCAGCCAGAGCCCTGACTTGGACCAAATTGACTATCTCTGGAGAGACCTGAAAATGGCTGACCACCAATGGTCACCATCCAACTTGACAGGGCTTGAGAGGATCTGCAGAAAAGGATGGCAGAAAATCTTCAAATCCAGGTGTGCAAACCTTGTGACATCATACCGAAGAAGACTGGAGGCTGGAATCTCTGCCAAAGGTGCTTCAACTAAGTAAAGAGTAAAGGGTTTGACTACGTATGTCAATGCAAGATTTTAGCTTTTCCTTTTCAATAAATTAAAGATTTCAAACATTATATTTTCACTTCACCTCATTATAGAGTATTGAGTGCAGAATGATGGAAAAGAAACTTGATTTTTTTAATTTAGCTGCAATATAACAACATTTGAAAACAGCGAAAGGGTCTGAAGACTTTACGAATGCATTGTATAAGATATTTCATAAGCTTTAAAGGGCATCTGTACCACATACCTCCATAGTAATCCAAGTGCAGTGTCAGATGTACGCAGTCTACAGATTCAAAAGCTGTTTCCGCCATCCCAATCGGTGCCTGCATTCCTGAGAAATCAGTGATTTTGTGTTATGCAAGTTAGGTGTTTGGTGCAACCAGGGCATCACTATTGCACTGAAAATCCCGCTCTTTGTGCCCCCCCCCACCCCAACCCAACAAATATTCCTAGGGGTTTAGGCTAGACAGCTGGCTTTAATTAATGATTATATGTATCCAAAATGGTGCATTAAAAACTATACCTTGTCCTGCAAAAAATAAGTGCTCATACAGGTATATTGATGAAAAAACAAAAAAGCTATAGCTCTGGAAAGAGATTATAAAAAAAATTTGTGTGGACACTAAGGGGACCAAGACCAGGCAGGGAAGATGTAATCTCTACTATAACCAATTTGGTATTTATTAAAAAATAAATATAATTACAATAAAACTCAATATAAAAATTCATAAGGAAATACATAGGTTTTGCTTGTAATGTTAACTTATGGTCACAGTCCCCCTACCCATTCCAAATGCGGAGCTCACGCTTAAAAAATTTTTGGAACTGAAGAATAAAAAATAATAGTATATTGCAGTGTTCTCTTTCTTTATAAATACAATGTTCCTTTTGTTAATCAATAATCCTTGATGGTTCCACTTCACTAGTTATGTTTTTATGATGCAATGAATTTGTAATTGTCTTTCATGCTTTCTATAAATGCGCAATTTGTGATGTATAGTGCTAATGAGCTCCTTACCAATAACTCGGCTTCTGTGTCGGACGGACTCAATGTAGCGATGGATAATTGGCGGGGATAAGCTTGATGTAAGCGGCTCCACTTAGCGCTATACATGACAAATTGCGCATTTATAGAAAGCATGAAAGACAATTACAAATTCATGGCATCATAAAAACATAACTAGTGAAGTGGAACCATCAAGAATTATTGATTAACAAAAGGAACATTTTATTTATAAAGAAAGAGAACACCGCAATATACTATTATTTTTTATTCTTCAGTTCCAAAAATTTTTTATGCGTGAGCTCCGCATTTGGAACGGGTAGAGGGACTGTAACCATAAGTTAACATTACAAGCAAAACCTATGTATTTTCTTATGAATTAGTTTTTATATTGCGTTTTATTGTAATTATATTTATTTTTTAATAAATACCAAATTGGTTATAGTAAAGCCGACCACTTTGTATTTTTTATGTTAAATTGTTGCAGCTAGGTGTTTCTAGCGGGTCGTGCTCCGTTCAGGTGAGCACTCTATATATTGTTTTTTTTGTTAAGATATAATCTCGCCTTGCTGTGTTTTCGCGCGTGTGCCAGCACTTCAGGAATTGGCACACAACCTTGATGCTTACCAGGCCTGTATAGTACAGACAACTGCACCAATTCCCGAAGCACTGGAACATGTGCGAGAACACAAGGCCACATGAGATTACATTTCTCCTGCCTGTTTCTCAAAGCTGGGGGAGCGGGGCTATCTGTGCAATGGTGACGCCCTCATTGCACCAAGCAGCTAATTTGTATAACAAAATCACTGATTTCACAGGAATCAGTAGACCTGCATTCACTTGATACTGCACTTGGAGTACTATGGAAGCATGGGGTGACAGATTCCCTTTGACCTTTATTGACAATGACAATGAAAAGAATATTTAATTGCCTCCTAGACAGTAAACTTCAATTTTGAAGGACATCTGAATCCCTGATGTTTTATTAAATAATTTTGGCAGCAGAGGTAACCGAAAACACAGCAATTCTGGCATTGAGGAAGAGTTTAAATGAAGCTGTGGACAAGTATGCTCCACTGCTGCTCCACACAAAGTCTGTAAGCCTAATGGAGACAGGAAATCAGATGGTCTGAATGAGATCCTGCAGTGAGGGTAGGTTCACACAGAGTTTTTTGTTAGAGGATTTGAGGCAGAGATTTGCCTGCAGGTTTTTCAGCCAAAGCCAGAAGGGGATTAGAAAAGAATTGAAAATATAAAGGAATGATTTATTCTTCTACTTCCTGCTGGATCAACTTCTGTTTTTGCCTTTAAAACCTACACTGCAAAACTGCCTCAAATCCTCCTCCAAAAACTGTGTGTGAACCTACCCTGAAAATCAATGGGGTGGCTTGGGTCTCAATTCTTGTGAGTGGTGGAAGTCTCAACATTAGGGTTCCTAGTGAGCTGACATGTATCACGTGTCCTGTATCTTTGATTAGATATTGTCTTCAGAAAACAATTTTGACAGTGATTCTTTGTGGCTGAATGGCAGTGTAATAAGGTTATATGATCCTAAACAATTTGTGACCATCTAACTGAACAGTAAAACGATGCTCTGTTCCATGTAAGAATGAAATAAAATTTTACTACTTATCTAAGTGAAAGATAGTGTGCGGTTTAACTGCGGCTACATTTTCTTTAAAAAGACAACAATTCAATTTAGACAGTGTGATTTTTTTCCATTGTGCTTACTGTACAATTGTCAGATGTTGTTCACTCGACTGCAGTCCAAACAAGTGGAACATCAAGAAGAACCAGTGCCCTGGAGTAATGTTCTAGCTGAGTCATTAGACACTTCTTACGGAGCAGTGGGAACATTACTTTTTTTTTTTTTTTTTTTACACATTTCAATTTGTAACGAAAAGATTTTGCTAGGATGTTTTAGGTTTCCAATGTTTGCTTTCTGATCTGCTGACTGGTTTCACTTAACATCTTTACTCGACCTTTTTTTATTATATTATGAGGCTGGTGCTTTAATGAAATGACAAACAAGTGTGGTAACTTTAAAAAAAAAATAGGTGTCCTACTTATTTTGTTGGGTAGCAGGTGCAGTGTGGAAAGCAGACAGTACTTGCAGAGGGAACGAGTGCCAGATTTCAGTAACACTAGATAATTCATTATGTGAAACATACATCTTTTTTAACTAGTGGAATAACAGAAAAATGAAGTCTGAAGTTTACTTATTTATAAACTAGCTTATAGCAAATGTTTCCTACAACGTAAATAAAGCTGCATAGTAATGCAGTAAAGCTGTGCAGAAAGGTTACCAGGGAGGCAGTTTTTATGGGAATGATGATGTAATGATATCACCTCTTTTCTGAATGATTTCACTAACCAAAAGGTAGAGAGGAAGCAATAAGTAACCCATCTTTTTGCTTCTACTTTATCTCACATTTCAGCGGAAATAAAATTGATACCTCCCAAAGCACCGGCTTATTTCAGTTTTTCAGTAAAAATTATGCTAAAAATTAAAAATGTATTAAAAAAAAAAATAACAATACAATCTGGATCAGGCAATTAGAAATAGCAAGTTGGTTAGCAAGTGCTAGTGTTCAACAGGGAATGCACTTTCATTAAGCAAAAAGATTATGGGGGAGATTGATCAAAACTGGCGTAAAGAAAAAATGGCCTTAGTTGCCCATAGTAACCAGATTCCACCTTCCATTATTCAAAGGATCTCTGAAAAATAAAAGGTGGAATCTGACTGGTTGCTATGGGCAACTAAGACTTTTTCTTTACACCAGTTTTGATAAATCTCCCTCTATATTTGCCCACAAATAATAATAATAATGATAATAATAGTAATGATGATGATAATAATAATATTTATTTATATAGCGCCACCATATTCCACATCTCTTTACAAATTCAGAGGGTTCATATTCAAAACAAAAGACATCACAAAGTTACCAGCTAATATAGAACTGAAACACTAGGAGTGAGGGTCCTGCTCACAAGAGCTTACAATCTATGAGGAAGTGGCTGTGAGACAAAAGGTTGATTGTTATATGAAGTAGTTTAGCCATCTTTGTACTAAGAGTGGTGTTGGCTGATCTGCCTGTTCTAGTGCTTTGGGTGTGGGGATTACTGTCAGAAGATCGAGTTCGGGTCTAAAGAGTTGGGGGAAGTGAGGTGGGGGGGGGGGGTTATTAGAGGAAGAGTCACTTTAGGAGGCATGATAAGTCTGCTTGAAAATATGTGGTTTTTAGGCACATTTGAAGGTAGGGAAGTTGGGAATTGACCTTATAGTCCAGGGCAGGGCCTGCCAGAGAGTAGGTGCAGCTGAAGAAAAGTCTTGAAGACAGGAGTGAGAGGTACGAATTATGGAGGATGTTAATCTTTGATCACTGGAAGAACGGAGAGCACGAGTAGGGTGGTAGAGGGAAATGAGGGAGGAGACGTATGGAGGTGCAGCAATGTGGAGAGCTTTGTGGGGGAGAGTGAGACGTTTGAACTGTATTCTGTGGTGGATGGGCAACCAGTGAAGTGACTGGCACAGACTAGTATCATCAGTATAGAGGGTGGATAGACAGCATTTAGGACAGACTGAAGGGGGGAGAGTTTAGTGAGAGGAAGACCAATTAATAAAGAGTTACAGTAGTCAAGATGAGAATTAATCAAAGCAACAACAAGAGTTTTGGCCGTTTCCACCCTAAGAAAAGGGCGTATTCTAGAGATGTTCTTGGTGCAGATGACAAGAGCGTGCAAGTGATTGGATATGGGGAACACAATTTCTCAACTCAGTACAAATCCTGAGCTATGTGGAGCTCAGATACAGCACCCACAGAAGTCTATAAGTTTATGCTGTACAGAAGCATATGTAGGTTAATTCTGGTGGATTCCAGACCACTTTCACACAGTCAGTGTTTGATCAGTGATTCATCAGTGGTTGTGAGCCAAAATTAGATGCGGGTCAAAAAAACAGAACAGGTAGAAATCGTTCCATTATACCTTATTTCTCTGTAGCCTTCACTTATGTTTTTGGCTCGCAATCACTGATCAAACACTGACTATGCGAAGCACCTTGGAAAACCAATCACCAACGCAGCCAGTGGTGGCTGCGGCAATGTCAAACCAGATGTTGACATCGAGGTAGCCCAGTGAAGCATCACAGGAGAAGTGGAGAGCCAGCACCAGGACTCAGGTAAGTCATTTTATCTTTACAGATCTGGCCAAGTGGTGGAGGTTTGCTCCATTCTTTCACAACTTCTTTAGGGCTTGTAATGTAATGGCTTTATATGGAGGTATAATGACACCACACCATACAGACCAACAGTATTATTATTGTACACCTAAATTCTTTACCTTTTTGCAGATATAGATAAAGTGCAAAGCAATCATGTACAGACTTTTTGATATAGCGTGGCATCGGAGCCAACAAAAATAAGGCACATCAACAAGGTTCGGGTGTACGAGAAAGAAAAACAATCTGTTAAACTCATCAGTTAGTCATGTAATAAGTCAGTCTTTTAATTTGGTTTGCAAGTATGAACAGGTACACAGGAGAAAAATGCCAACATGACACGACTAGTAAGTCGAGACAG
The DNA here is from genome assembly GCA_900303285.1 of Rhinella marina. Lineage (NCBI taxonomy): Eukaryota > Metazoa > Chordata > Amphibia > Anura > Bufonidae > Rhinella > Rhinella marina. Next base: position 41,294 of record ONZH01029152.1, read on the forward strand.
CATTTTGAAGATTTGGTGTTAAGTTTTGTTTTTTCTATCCTGCCAGAGTGAGTGCCCTAGACATTTCCATGGGTTATTACACTATACTTTACTCATTCACACAGCAAATATATGTATGGAGGAATACATCAGTGTATGGAGTGAAGCACTGACCCATATTCAACTCCATGTGCCACTGTGGTATGCTGTATTCTCCACTAGATGCAATGCATTTTCTTTCCTATAGATACATGAGGGAAAACATCTTTGTGCCTCTATCATAAATCTAGAACTAATGTTGCTTTCACACAGTCAGTGTTTGATCAGTGATTTCCATCATTGTGAGCTAAAACCAGAAATGGAGGCTACAATGACTGTGTAAAAATGGCCTAGGAGTGCCACATTAGGGTTTATATGACAGAGTTCTCACATACAGTCATGTGCATGAGGCTTAAGGGGTTCTCTGAGATTTTTATATTGATAGTATATCCTCATGATAGTTCATCAACATCAGATGGGCGGGGGTCCAACTCCTTGAATCCTCACCAATCAGCTGTGGTGGTCCTCCTAGGCCAGTGTTGCTACAATTTAGGTCCCAAACTAGGGGACTACACCTCGATTGTCTGTGGGATTCAACTAATTAATAAGTTCTCCCCTTGTGCCAGGGGATGGGTTTGACCTAAGAATCAAAGACCCAGACACGTTGCTGGTTAAAGGATTCTCTGCCGGGCAACACCCGTAGAGCCAATTTCATTAGTTGTACATTGAGGGTCTATCTTCCCCTTCCCTTTAGCCATCTTTTTTAATATATCCAATCACAAACATTTATTAAAGCAACCAATCAGAAGCATAATGGTATGGAAAAATACATGTACACATACAGACATGATTCAGAACACTGCAAAAGTCCCTGTCTATATTTCATAATGTCTCACCGTGTGAATAGTTTCCCATTTGCCGTGTCTAACTTCCTTATAAATGTTACAAAACAGAACCAAAGAAAACAGACTATGGTCATTTACTAATCTAAAATACACCTAAATTAGGCATATTTCAGACACAGATGCCGCTATCTGTGACTTTTCCCCACTCACGCCAGGTCTAAAATTGTGGACTAGGCATGAGTGGGGAAGGAGACAGGCAGGCCCATCACATTCATCATTTTCTATGCCTGTTATTACATTTAGAACTGGAGCTGGATGCATCGAAGTTATGGAGAGGCCTGTGTCTAAAACGCCGGTATTATTTAATGTGCCCCTATATTACTTAATTCAACTTAAAATTCATGCTCTCCATAAATGTTATATTAGTCCAAGACATTTAAGCATACACCTTCAATATGGAGAATACTTGACAATAAAGTACAATTAGCCCAATTCATGTTCATTAACCACTTAGGGGGTCATTTATTAATCTGAAATACACCTATATTAGGTGTATTTCAGGTGCAGATTGCGGCATAATGGTTAGTTGCACTGCAATATGCAACATCTCCCCGTTCATTCCAGGTCTCAAAAAGTGGATGTGGCGTGGGTCGGGGACGCGCTGGCAGGCCTGTCTCATTTACCATTTTCTACACCTTTTTCAGGCGTAGGAAAATGTCTAAATGTAAGACAGCTCGGAAGCTGTCTTACATTCAGAATTGGCGGAGGATCCACCGAAGTTATAAAGAGGCCGACGCCTCTTCGTAACTTCGGCAGATCTACCGCCAGTTTAGGGCTTTATGAATGGGGCTGAGCTGTGATACCAAGCACAGCTGCTATACAATGAATGGCACTGTGCTTGGTAAACTGCTTAATGGGGTCCCGGGTGGTCCACCATCAATCTGATATTGTTGGCCTATCTTGAAGATCAGTCATCAATATCAGAATCTCGGAAAACCTCTTAAAGGGAAGTTGTCTTCCTGTGGCGATGGCTCTTTAATTATATGGTGGAGGGAGACTTTCACTGCTGTTATGTCAGTCTTCCCTTGATTACAAAGACCTTCTCATTGCAAAAGTTCTGGATGCCACTCTTCTCTCTTCTAGGTCGCTAGGTAGAAAGCAACGAATTACTGAAGATTCTTAGCATTCCTAGCAAGATTATGGGATCAGTTCACTATTCCATTATCATTATAGTGAAGCGTCCAGCGGTAAACAGCAGGGGTCCATAATATCTTATAGAAACTAGTATAGTACTATTATAGTACTATTATACTATTATTAAACTATAATAAGACTGGAAGGATAAACATTATGCTTACTTTATCGTACACCACTTTTATTATTAGTAATTACAGTAGAAGATAATTACAGAACATTCATAGAAGCCTCATAACATATTCATAAAATATGCATTTTGCCCAGCACATAGCCCAGTGAAACACCAATTGCTACACATTCGCTACATTTACAGTATAATTACAAATACGTTATTAATTGAACGCCCATACATGTACCAAGGCAAAAATGTATATTAAAAAAAAAAGACAAAAGGCACTGACTGTCAGAAATCAAATAAACTGTGCTCTTCTGCTGGACACTGTATGTTCCAGGAGGCAGTACATATCATTTTACGAACCATACTATGAAATACCAGTGAGTTCAGCCGAGATGGTGAATAAGCTGTATTTGTAGACTTAAAATAGAAGTATGGATGAAATGAATCAGCGATTGTGATATATGATGCTGACATCATAAAAGATCTAAAAAGCCCGAAGTCATATGCATAATTCATTCTAACGGCATGTGATAGAAATGAAAATCTAAACAGCAATGAGGTAAAAACATAAAATAGAAAAAGCAGAAGCTTTTTAAGGCTGGAGTGTCTGCTGCCGTCCAGGATCCCAACCAGTGAATGCCTGTGGACTGAAGCTGGAGACCGGCACATAGCAGCAACATTAGATGTTATTAGTCACTGCAATCTCATAGCTGGACCCCGCATTTCTACTTCTAGGAGAAAGCTGCAGATCGGCACTACTTAGGACCATATGTTCCAGCCATTGACCTTGGTACTGCAGAAAATGAAGTACTTCATGGGTAGATAGAGATCTACACATTCTGAGCCCTGCAGCTGCCTTTTTCAGCATCTCATTGAACTCGATATGGACTGCGTTTCCGCCATATAGTCTGGAAATCATAAAACAGGGCAGTCCGTTAATCGGACTGTTGTCAACAGACCATGCTTAGCGTGGACCCCAGATATAGTTTTACATTTGCTACGCAGAATTTTTTTTTCTTGCAGTAATTGCCTTTGCATGTATTTTAGTTAAAGAAAATGAATTTTGTACTGTAACACGGTCAATGCCATGTGGAGCCTGTATTACATGAATACATAAGGTAAATGAATCAGTACATACAGTACTTTAATACACGATGATAGACAGAAGCTCTCTGGCCTTGTAGCGCATGTAGATGGCACTATGTACTTTGCTTTTCATGTGTTTTTTTTAATCTATTATTTTCATTCATGATGCTCAGAATACAAGTTGAAGAAATACACATTTTTCTCAGCACTACGCACTTCCCTAACAAACCTCAGGTTACTACTTTGAGCAGTTCATTTTTGTTATTCTGGGTTTACAAAGTAATTTTGCTGCCGTCAAACCTCGATGTGCGTTCAACTATATGAGTCATGCCCTCCCACAAGAAGAAAACAGTCACATTGCCCTGCTGCTGTGATCATCCCGGTAATCTGCTTGGAAAAGGACGTGCATAGGAGGTAAAGCTACTCGAGCCACTCTGAAAAGATATAGATTGCATTTCTGGAAGTGCAGTGGATTATATTAAAGGGGTTATCCCATGAGTAATGTAAAAAATGAAAATCAGACATCATATAGTACGTAACTGTCATGCTCTGGTGTGGAGGGTATAGCCACACCAAGTGTAAGAGGGAAGGGAAAAGACCAAACAAGGGAAATGGTCACCTCCTGCAGGAATCCCTGAAACTAGGCCCTGGCTGACTACCAGTATGAACAGGCCTTAGTTGTAGGAGAGTTCATACACAGAACCTAATAACAAACTGACCCTGTACAACCCTGCAACTAGTGACAGGAGAAAGAGTAAACCCGTTCCTCCAAAAGGACGGACGAACAGGAGGCAAAACCACAACAGGAAAAAGTAGGATAAACACAATAGGGAAAATGACACTTATCTTAATGCAGATATTGCAGCAGCTGGATCTCAGCCAAGAACCACACTACACACAACAAAGTCAGCAGAAAGTATAAACTGCAAGGAATACTGGGAGAGGAAGGAATAAATAGGGGAAAGATAATCACCACACCCACAACAGCTGAGGGGAAGGGGTGTGGTAAACAGCAACCAAACCAAGAGTAAAACATGTCAAATTATGTCACTTTTGAAAGCCTAGCCGAACGCCTGCAACCTGACGCAAGTACGTTAGTGACAGTAACAATCTCTTTCTAACAGCCCTATACCTCACATGGATCCAGAGATCTGCCCATTCATTGCTGCAATTGCTCTGCTAGATTTATTTAAAGTTGGCAGCCCAGGGGGCGTGCACTCTCAGGAGGGGGAGGGGTGGAGGTGTCCTTTCTGCTGCAGCTGGAGACAGTTGAATAATAGAACTGAGCATGTAGGTCAACTCAGTGAGCAGGGCAGATAATTTAGAGAAAGGGCAGTCAGCAGGGGCGCCATACAGATAGATTTCAGTGAATAACTCAGCCGCTATGCTAAATTTTTAATTACATGCAATTACAATAGTATTCAGATCCAGGTACTGGTTTGAAACCACAGAATATTTTGTGTAGGACTCTTAAGACTGCATCCTATGGCCAGTGAAAAGAAAATGAGGGCTATGCTTAGGTCTACTTTCTTTACTACGCTGATGCATGCAGCAACGTAACCACAACTCTCAGTACAGTGCTAGTCGCTCCACAGTGCCTTGGTCTAAATGCTTGGATGCCATCCAACGCTCTTGTTCACTAGCTTTACTACTGGAACAAAAATAATAAGGTTGACACTTATGAGGGGGAGATTTAATGAAGAATGTTCCACAGAAGCAACTACAAATACAGTGCAAAAATGTAGTCTAGGTTCATGCAAATGTTTAAAAGGAGCATATAATAAAGATTTCTTAGGCAGCAAAGAAATATTACATTGTTTAATGTGCACATATATGGTTAACCGCTGCCCAGGAATTACCCTCCTATGATTTAGGAGGGTAATTATTTATTCGGACACATGTACCGCCTCTGAAAATCAGAGGACGATCAGATCATACAACGTAATAATGATTGATGGGCACCCTCAACCGACCTGACTACACGGTGCCCTCACTACATCACAGCATTTCTTTAAAAAAAAAAATTCTTACATTCCATTTGTTGTCATGCACACAGTGAGTTGGTTATAAGAATTCCCTCCTCGTGTGACAATGATTACCATAGGTTTATAACCTATGGTATAAAAAAAAGACAATGGGGGAGATTTATCAATTTTGGGGCAATTTATGCCACAGCTAACTTTTAGAGCTGGAGATGAAAGTGGTGAAAAGTTTAGACCAAATTTATCAAATGTCATACAGAGTGTAATGAATGAGAGATTTACAACATTTTGATGGAAATTGCAACATTTTTGCACCAGTTTGTGGGAGATGAGCAGAAATTACTGAATATGGCCAGCTCTACAGGAGGCTGCGACAATTTCAAATACTGTGTGTGACTTTTCATGAGTTTATACTTGTCTGGGGTATACTTACAACATTGTCTCTCCGATAACATATTCATCAATTCATCAATGTGACGGTCCTAAGGGTACAGCCGCACTGTCAGGTTTCTGCATGAAGTTTTGGAAGCCAAAACCAGGAGTGGATTCAAAAAGGAGAAGTCATATCTGTCCTTTATATTTTCCCTCCTTTTATGATCCACTTCTGTCATGCATAAACCTGACCGTGTGACTGCACCCTACCACTACTTTTTAAACTATGCCCACTTCTCTTGGCAGATTTCTATTTTGGTGTGAATCCTTCCTCATGGAGTGAATACTGACGCTGGCATTTGATAAATATGACACACACTAGATGGTTTGTAATTTTGGTGCTGCTTCTTTGGAGCAGATTAATTGATAAATCTCCCCCAATATCTTAACCAGGCAGGACAACATGCTCTCCTCCACATTTCTAGGTCGAAGCTCTGACATCTGTGCAGCAGACAACAGTTGTTTGCAATTATGTCTATGTAAGACGCAGACTGCAAGTCTAGGAAACACATACATATTCCTAAAATGAATCCATTAATCGCTCTGTGTTGTTTAGTGTTTGGTTGGGATATTATGGATCTTGCATTTGGTAGAGTTAAACATTTTTAGCTCAATTTCCCTATTAACACAAGTATCAACAGTGACATCTGCAGGTTTAGAAAAAGCTATACCATAGAACCACATACTCCAATGGAGTTCCACCAGAGCAAAAAATTCAACCCAAGAAATATATCAAGCTGTATTCACACAGTGTTTGATCAGTGATTGTGAGCCAAAACCAGAGATAAGAGATAACACAGAGATAATGTATAAGGGTACATTTACATGACTGGATGTTTTGCGCACATGACCAGTCCTATTAGAAACTGCGGACAAGAATAGGACATGCTCTATCTTTTTTGAGGGGCAACGGAAGTATGGATGCTGACAGCACATGGTGTGCTGTCCTCATCTTTTGCGGCCCCATTGAAATGAATGGATCTGCATCCGATGTGGACCTATAAATATTGTCATGTGAATGTACCCTAATTGGAAAGATTGGCACCTTGTTTTGGCTTACAATCACTGACCAAACACTGTGTGAAAGTGGCCTTAGAGTGACTACTAAAATAAGCAGCTTGGAAATTAGATATTCATGTGAAAGGTCTCAAAAATCCAATGTGAAAAGTAAGAGCAGTAACATGAGAAGTCGCAGTGAGTGACCATACCGGTTCTTTCAAGATGGATCAAATATAAAAAGGTATAAATTGTCATAGAAATCATTGACCACTGGGTAACAACCGATTCATCACTCAGGATAATTGAATCCTCCCCACACCAGACTGGCTAAGTCCTTCAGTCTACATCTATGCATCCTGCTCTTGTAAACACATCAGAAGAACTACACCTCGATAAGCTAAGTTATTCACTTCATCCTTTACAAATGACTTTGTCCCCCCAAAAAGTCTTAAGTTAGATATATTGTCGTGCCTTTCAATGTCAGATGAAAACTAAAACTAATAGATTTGTCCTGGTCTAAGTCCATGAAAGTCCCTCCACCCACTAGGACAACATCTAATCAAACTTTTTTAAAAAAATTTAAATAGGGCAACAAAACAGAACTTTATTAGTCCTACTGCTTTGGCATGGAAAGTCATGAGATCAAGATTTCTTGCTGTTTCATTCTGCTGCTTAGAGTCCATTCAATGCAAAGTGATACTTTGTCCGTGTAAACAGCAATCACATCCACAGGGAAAACAAGAGAATGTCAAAGCAGATGAAAGATGTGGGTTAAGACTTCTGCTGAATCACTATATCGATCCTTCAGACACACAACGCACTACTAGGAAATCAACTTAAAGTACTCCCACCCAATAATCGGAGGTATTCACAATTGGAGGTAACAGTTCAGAAAATGCTAGGAAATTGATTACATATTTTATGTTTCACATAATATTCAGAATTTCTAGTAAAACATTAGGAGACCTCATTGAAAACCATCTTTATGAAACCAGAAATGTAATGTTGGTCAAACAAATACAAAATAGTTACAATGCAACATTTTGATCAAATTCAAGGAGGTGGATATGATCGGGATCAAACAGCATACCTCCCAAGAGGTGGTTAATGTGATTATTTCATGTGCTCATCATAGACTACACTGACTGGCACTGTTCTGGAGAGAGCAGATTATGAGAGTATATTATCGTACGGTATACACACATTCAGAGTATAGATCCCCAATTGTACCACCGCCCTAGGACCCCGGTGAGATAAATACTCCATGGTAGGCACAGAAAGCTGCCGAGATTACATTCTTTTGTTATACATGGGGAAGGTAATTACTGCCTTTGCAGATATTCTGGTGAAGCAATCTATGGGTATCCAGATTAAGACATCATTTATATGTTGATGACCAACATCAACATTAGGTTAGAATTTACATTTCAATTCAAAGAAGCCTAAAGTTTTAAAGAGCAGATTTCCATTATTATGTGTGAAGCTCCAGCATTTCCTAGTAAACGTCAATAAACCAGGACTGAACTTTAGGTTGACATCTGCATAGTAAGAGAATGGTACAGTGCGAGAGGAGATTTCATGCTGTTCACTTTAAATCTGGCTTATGTACTGGCAAAATGCAGAAACTACACAAAGTCACAGAAATCATCTCAAATGACAAAACAAAAATGGCTTCAAAACTTCCAAATCGGTATTAATAAATGAGGCTTGTAGGCCATCAGGAGACCCTTCTGATAATAAATGGTAGAGAAAGAAATCCATGCTCTGCCCCATCCAAGTAGAAAACATCATTCACATGCAAACCAGATAACACCACTGCTAAATACCATGGAAAAGCAAATGTCTGCACATAAACATAAGGGGTTAACCGACCCTCAAGGCCATAGACTGTATTGTTCATCCTATTGCCATTTTACTATTATGCTTTGAACAGTTCACAATATACAGGTCAAGGCATTATTATGTTAAGCACAAATTGATATACTAATAAAAAAAAAAATACAAAAAGTATTTACACAGACTTATTGCATGTATCATGTTATTGTATGTACATATATCGATCGGGATACTAGTTACTACTAAAAGGAGCATTTTCAGCATGTCCACCTCCTCTGTACAAGACTTGGCAGCTCCACATAAGACAAAATACATCAACTCCTTTGCCTCACCCTCACTTGCTTCCTGCTCAACACCCACCACGTAGGTGGAAGATCCTTTGGCAGCAAACATCCACACACTGATTATTTTAATATATTCTTTATTGAGTCTATTGAGTTATTAAAATCGGGCGCAGTTTATAGAAATTCGGATTTGATATAAACTGCATATCTCTTACAAAAAACAGTGCAAAAGTATTACTGTTGATGTTCTCCAAGTAAGGATCTCAAATAAAAAAACAACAAAAAAACAGGGAGACATTGTACATGCTGCTGTATAGGTCCTCATGTTAGACATGCAAAAGAACTGCAACTTTGGAAGCATTCTCACAAACCAGTAGTTTACAAAGTGTTATATAAAAGAAAAAAAGAAATGGAAAAAAAAAAGAAACATATCTTGAGGCAGTTGTCAGTGACTGGTATCTGGATTGGCAACGGGTGGTACCGACAGGAAACCAAGTGAAAGATAAAAAGCAAAGTCTTGTTGCTGCTCTGCTACTGTCTCGTCCAGGAGTGGCATCCTATGAAAGGCAAAACCAGTCTGTTCTGTGTGGATGTTCAGCATGCGAAGTCCAGACTCTACAGTACAGAGGAAATTATAAAGCAGCAATAAATTCACAGTCGGATGGAGGCATTCAGAAGCCCTGCGTGGAGCCATTGTCTACTTCTCCAGCAGGGAGTGAAGAGAGCAAGCTCAGGGTTAAATGCATTATCTGTACATTAAGTTCATGCATAGATAAAGTGTTGCTCTGGTCCACAAAAAGATTCTTTATACATCAGAGTTTGTGCTCAAGTTTGTCAGCCTGGGATCTGCATTGATCTCGTATCTGTAGTGATAGCCCTCCATGTGATCTCTGCATGCATCTCTGATGTTGTAAATCCACTTTTTAATCCCTTTCCTGTTCAGATACAAGACAAGCAGAAAGATCACTCCGATGAGGGCTAGCACCATACCCAGAAAAACATAGGAGGTTTGTAAGCTGTTGTCATTTGGATACGGTGGGCACTCAAGCTCGGAGATTTTGACTGAAAGCAATGAAATGTTCCTCATCTTCTCCGGCTCGGAGCAAAGCAAGCTGGATGAATCCTTTACTATTGTCGTGTCCTTGAGCCAGTTAAGAAAAGGTTCAATTTCGCAGGTGCAGACCCAGCTGTTGTCCTTGAGGAACACGGACAAAGCAGGTTGGTTGGGAAAATCTAAAAGTGTTGCGTTCCTCAGGTTTTTTAAAGAGTTATTTCTCAGATCCAAAGTCTCAAGGCTGTCAAGGCTGGTGAAAATCCCAGATCGGAGACTGACCAGGGAATTGTTGCTCAGGTCAAGGTGTGTTAGGCTGGGCAATGAAGCGAACATGTCCGTTGGCAAGTACATTAGATTGTTACCACTCAAGCTTAGCTTCTGGAGGTTACTTAAGGATCCATTCTGCAGGGCACCAGCCACAAAGAAGATCAGGGACTCATTAAAAAGAGCACTACGGAGGTTCAGCTCCAGCAGAGGACTGCTAAGGCCACCACCAACTTGGAAGGACAAGTCGCTAATATTGGCCAACTTATTGTTGCTAAGATCCAGATGCTGTAGACCTGGAAGGTTTCTGAAGGTGTTTCTGCCCAGTTCCTGGAGGTTGTTACTACTTAGACTAAGATTGGTAAGGTTTGTTAAGACTTCATTGAAGGATCCCTCCTGCACACTGTGTATGTTGTTGTACGTGATGAAGAGATTCTTCACATAAGATGGGAGGTTTTTGGGCACCTCCTTTAGACTCTTGTTCACACATTTCACAGTCCGGGCTGCATCTGAACACTCGCATGAATCAGGGCACTGAGTCTGTTGTTCGGATTGAGACCATACACTACCCAAAGCCTGCACAAACACTATGACTAGCAATAGCGACCCCCTCATATTTCTTAGTCCAGACCCCCTCCTCCAGAGTCCCAACGAAGAGGGTACATGAGAGGAAGGCATCGCCCCTGCTATTGTGTTTTAACCCCAGGTTTCCCCTGTATAGAGGGCTTTGTGATACTGTCCTATGTGAATTCCCAACAGGCAGAAGAACAGAAAACACGGTGCGAACAGTGAGCCGCGTTCCTCCTGGTTCCAGAACCTTAACCCTGGACCAGGCACTTGAAGATATCTCCAGAACTGGGATGAACTTCCTCAATGAAACCTGAAGTAAAAAGAGACAGAGTAGTCAAACAGGGATAAAGGCCAGGCTCCCTCCCAGAACAGACCCATGTCATACCCAAGACTCATCCTGTTCTTGCTTCAGGTTACATCCTACACGCCCTTGACCATCTTCCTAGGAGTAACCCCCTTCCCCCTGCAGCGGGCATCGCACTCCTAGACGACCATTACTACCACTCCCCAGGCTGGAAAACTGTGACTGGAGTGGGCACCGCTAACTCCAGACAAAACCACAAGTCTCCAGAAGTTTTCCCACCTCATGAGAGACTTTCCACACTAGTCCACATCACGCAGTGCCCACCCTGCCCCGCGCTGCGCTTTCTCTGCCACTTTACCTGGAGTCTCCCCTTGTTTACTGAGAATTCCTGGCACTGGTCTCCAAGCAGCGACTCCTCCACATCCAGCCGCTCACACTAGCCTCTTACTCCGCTCTGCTGCTGCTCCCCGGTCCTGCCTCTCCAGGAGATACCACCACGATCTACGAGTTGTAGGGGGAGTCGGAAAGTAAAGTGAAGGAAACACCTTATCTTCCGAGCTGGGCTCCACCAGGCGCTCAGAGCGCTGCATGTATTCCACACGAGGTACTGCTGCCACACGACAGCATTACCTATGCACTGGCATCTCCAAAAGGCGTTGCGCGCGGCCTGTGAACCCCCTCCCTGAGATGGGAGCGTCTTGTGATTGGCACCTCCCCCGGAGCTCTGGAGGCTGCAGCCTTGTGCTAGCTCCTGGAGAGCAGATGCACGGACAGGGCAGAGCCGGTTGCTGAGTAGCGCGCAGACATCTACAATCCTCCTGGCTGAACTTTGCTAATGTGTTTCTTATAAGTGCTTCTGCAAGGGTTGCAGCCCTTACCCTCCAAAACTACAGACTCCAGATAACTTCAGTGCCATGTGGCAGCTCTAGAAATACTACAGGGTCTAAATAAGAACTTCAGTATTATGGGGCAGCTCTAGAAATACAGAGTCTAGATACTAGCTTTATCACCATGTGTCAGCTCTAGAAATACCAGGTCCAGATACAAATTTCAGTGCTATGTGGAAGCTCTAGACTCCAGATAAGAACTTCACTACCATAGAAATAATGCACAGCCCAGATAACAATGTAAGTAGCACGTGGCAGCTGTAGAAATACTGCAGAGTCCAAATAGGAACTTCAGTACCACATGGCAACTCTAGAAATATAGCTGTGGGTGAATGGCGTGGCAGTCGTGTGGGTGCTACTGGTTGTGGCTTCCAAGCCTCGTAATCATATAGCATATAAACCGGAGCACTCCAAAAGATTCGTATGCAAATTAATATTTATTTCTTAAGGGCAACTCAAAATGTAACGTTTTGGTCGTATAGACCTTTGTCAAACACTGTGAGAATAATAGTAACAAATTCACAATCAATTGAGATAAAGTAATATAATATGTAATTCACATGATCAAAGTAAATATTTATTTATTTATATTTACTTTGAACATGTGAATTACATATTGTATTACTTTATCTCAATTGATTAATTGTGAATTTGTTACTATTATTCTCACAGTGTTTGACAAAGGTCTATACGACCGAAACATTACATTTTGAGTTGCCCTTAAAGAGGACCTTTCACCACTCCTGACATGCCTGTTTTAATAGCTTCATGCATTCCCCATGTAATAACAATTCTGGAGCATCTATTCTTATGTCTCTGTGTTGTGCCATTCCTTTATTATTTGCACTAGAAGTTATGAATGAATTGCTATTTGCCTTCAGTAAGGGAACAGAGGGGAGGTGACCAGTTGGGGGTGTGTCCCTGCACAGACTCACTCTATCCAATCAGTGCTGCATGTTCAGACTGTGCAGGTACACACCCCAAACTTGTTACCTCCCCTCTGTTCCTTTACTGAAGGCAAATAGCAATTCACATATAACTTCTAGTGCAAATAATAAAGGAATGGCACAACATAGAGCCATAAGAATAGAAGCTCCAGAATTGTTGTTACATGGGGAATGCATGAAGCTATTAAAACAGTAATGTCAGGAACGGTGAAAGGTCCTCTTTAAGAAATAAAGATTAATTTGCATACAAATCTTTTGGAGTGCTCCGGTTTATATGCAGTATAACTCTAGAAATATCACAGATATTTCCAGATAGGAACTTCAGTAACATGTGGCAACTCTAGAAATACTACAGGGTCTAGATAAGAACTTCAGTACCATGTGGCAGCTCTAGAAATACTACAGGGTCTAGATAAGAACTTCAGTACCATGTGGCCGCTCTAGAAATACTACAGGGTCTAGATAAGAACTTCAGTACCATGTGGCAGCTCTAGAAATACTACAGGATCTAGATAAGAACTTCAGTACCATGTGTATAGTATACGTACCTACGTATATTATAGAGTCCAGATAGGAACTTAGAGTACTTCTGACACTGAAGGGACAGGGTTTATATAAAGAGTCTCTTATGATTAAGGAAATATTGCAAATATACATGGCCCACCTTTTGTAAGTGACCACTAGTGGGCAGCATTCTAGGTATAGACATTCAGATTTCCAAGAGTCTTCCAAAATAATGGGAGGCATCTTAAAAATCGGTCACCACAGACCTTTCAAGGAATCCTTCTCCATGTATAGACATGTGTTTCTCCACTGATTCCAGTCTACTTTGTATCATCTTGATCTCTGGCCAATATTCAGAGAAATAACCCTTTTTCATTTATGCTAATGAGTCCCTTGGTGCAACTAGGTCCTTGCCGAGGCTTCACTCCCTTTCCCTTCAAGCTGAGCTCCCACCAATTTGACTGACAGGGTCAGGCAGAGTAGATGTAATCTCGTCTGGCCCTAAAATCTCGCTGCAGTGTGGTTGGTGCTCGTGCAGTACAGGGCTGGAGATCTCTTGGCAGATTGGTCAGCAGCCAACTTCACTGGGACTATTCGAGGAGCTAAGCAACCTGGCGGCTCCTCTGGCGTCAAGGGTGAAAACCACTGGATCACCAGGATAATGTCCTCAGGACTAGTCCAAAGTCAAACCAGCCTAACTTGCGCAGGGTGTCCACACTCACTACTCATAACAATACATTATTTTTTTTAAAAAACGTACACGTTCATCACTTTTACCCCCAACTCCTTCCCTGATCGATGTCTCTGAATTTACTAATCAAATCCATACGTTAAGGTCTGTACAGAGAAGAGATCAGGTTACAGCAAACATTGGGCAGACAGACCAGAGGAGGCCGCAGCACTGAGTGAGTGATGTATCTCACCCCAGAACTAGATCATTTTTCTTCTGATGATCCAGCTGTGGGAAGAGATAAATCACCCAGTAGTAGTTGCAGGCATGTCTGGTCTCTGTGCAGCCTGTCCTCCTCTACCCTCCCCATAGTCTTCAGTGGGCAGCATATTATATATTTCTCTGTACAGATTTGCTCTTTCAGTTCAGAGACAGTGATCAGGGCAGGGGCCCTGGAGTGGTGGTGGTGGGGGGTGATAAATAAGTGTAGAAGCAGGTAAATAAATTTAGACAAGGCAACTAAGTGTAGAACCTTTCTATGATAAATATATTACAAAGTTCACTATTATCATCTATGCTATTGAATCATGAAGAATAAAATAACATTTTAGGTATGCCTTAGGAATATTAGGGAATTTTATTTATTTCTTGGCTTTTTTTTCTCTTCAATGTAGATATGCTTTATGAATATTAGGAGATTTTATTTCTTGGCTTTTTCTCTTCAGTGTATGATTTTTGGGCACTATATTGTTACTTCATTGGTATAATAGAATACCTCAGCTTTTAGATTTGTTCCCTAGTCATTACTTGATCATTTATTTACTAGCATCTACACAGCTCCAGTTCCTTCCTCTTCACTCTTAAGAAACCTGCTTCTGCCCTATCATTTGTAAAGGATAAAGCAATTTATCATCTGACTGTTGCTTTGCAAGCAGATTAGATCCAATGTTTAATTTTTCATACTAATCACATGCTATTTTTGTCATAGTCGGTGAAGGCGCCCTGTCTACGTCATATACTTATTTCAATATGGGAAATAGATTTTAGAAGATTGTATTCAGTATGTTTGAAAGCTACACTATACCCTACAGAGATCTGAGCCCCACGGGGCTTCTTATTATTAGTAGCTCTAAACACGTGTTTGTGCTTTCCAAGCTCATATTACATAAGTAAGGCAATATATCCTAGTATACTGTACTATGCAAAAGTTTAAGGCAGTTGTGGAAAAATAAATGCTGCAAAGTAAGAATGCTTTTGAAAATAGAAGTAATAGTTTATTTTCATCAGTTACCAAAAATGCAAATTGAATGAGCAAGAGAAATCTAAATCAGATTAATATTTGGTGCGACCACCATTTGCCTTCAAAACAGCATCAATTGTAGGTAAACTTGCATGCAGTTTTTGAAGGAACTTGACAGGGAGGTTGTTTCAGACATCTTGAAGAACTACCCACAGATCCTCTGAGGATGTAGTTTTGCTCAAATCATTCTGTTTCTTCATATAATCCTAGACAGACTTGGTGATGTTGAAATCAGGGATTGGTGGTGGCCACATCATCACTTCCAAGACTTCTTGTTCTTCTTTACACTGAAGATAGTTCCTAATGACATTAGCTGTCTGTTTGGGTCATTGTCTTAAATAAGTTTGGAGCCAGTTAGGCACCTGAGTCTGATGGTATTGTATGATGAACAAGTATCTGCCCTGTATTTCTCAGCATTGAGGACACCATTAATCCTGACCATATAGAGGACCGTAGACACAGCGGTCAGCCAAGGAAACTAAATGTGGCAAATAAGAGACAAATCATGCTTACTTCCCTTCGAAATCAGAAGATTACCATAAGCTCAGAACTGACAGAAACCAGTGGCACCCAGGTACACCCATCTACTGTTCAGATAAGTATGGCCAGAATTGATTTTCATGGAGGAATTGCAGCCAAAAAGCCATATCTTCAACAGGGATACATGTCCAAGCGACTCGACTATGCATGTAAACATAGAAACTGGGGTGCAGAAAAATGGCAGCAAGTGGTCTGGACTGATGAGACAAAATTTGAAATATTTGGCTACAACAGAAGGCAGTTTATTCATTAAAGGGCTGGAGAGTAGTACAATAATGAGTGCAGGCAACAGTGAAGCATAGTGGAGGTTCCTCTCAAGTTTGGGGTTGCATTTCAGCAAATGGAGCTGGGGGTATGGTCAGGATTAATGGTGCCCTGAATCCTGAGAAATACAGGCAGATACTCACCCATCCTGCAGTACCATCAGAGAGGCATCTCATTAGTTCTGCATTTGCCTTCCGATCATAGTCCCCGAAGTGAAATAACGGGGCTCCAATCGGTTACCATGACAGCCTGGGCCATGGTAAACTTCCTGCTAAGCTGTGCACGAGGCACAATGCAGCAGGGAGGGTGTCAGAATGCCATTCACCCTAAAAGATCTCTGTTAGGGTGAATGGGACAAGGGATCAAAAGATCACAGGTTGTAGCCCCCTAAAGGCTAAAAGTTATTGTGAAAAAAGTTAAAGGGAGTCTGTCACCTCATTTTCACCTATATAGCTAACAGCACTGCTCCACAGAAGATTGCAAACACATCCCAGACATACCTGTGTGCACTGTGTGTCTGTATTCCATGTCCAGTAAAAGAAGATATAGTGCTCCCCAGTGTGCACTTAGTAGTAATAATGCCCCTTCAGTGCCCTCAATAGTAATAATGTCTCCACTGTGTTCCAGAAATAATAATGCACCTATAGTGGCCATAATAGTAATCATGTTCCCCATAGTCACCCAGTAGTAATAAAGCTCACTTTAATGCCCCCCAGTAGTAATGATTCTCATTATAATGTGACAGTAGGAAAATGCTGCACTTTTATTCTGCTGGAAAACAGCTCCCAAGTGCCCAGCTGAAAGTGAAAGTAAAAACAGCTTTCTCTCCCAACTCCATTTCTAACAGCTATATCTTCTGGCATAGACCATTTTTCTATGTGCTACCAATCTCAGGAGATAAGCAGTTAAAGCAGCCCTCCCCTCTTCAGCCTGGTTTGGGCACTTGCAGCAGCAGAGCTGGGCACTTGGGAGCTGTTTTCCTGCAGAATAAAAGTGCTTTTCCTGGACATGTAATACAGACACACAGTGCACACAGGGATGTCTGGAATGTGTATGCAATCTTCTGTGGGGCAGTGCTGTTAGTTATATAGGTGAAAAACAGGTAAAAGACTCCCTTTAAAAAAAAATGAAAAGTTTAAATCACACCCTTTCCTAGTTTTACATATAAAATAGATAAACAATAAAAAATAAACAAACATTCACGTTCACAAAATGTCTGAACTATTAAAAAAGATTTCCTTCAAGGCGAACGCCATAACAAAAAAGAAAAATGCGATTCGCCATTTTTTTAGTCACCTTGTCCCCTCAAAGAAGTTGAATAACAGTGATAAAAAAGTTGTTCATACCCTACAAATAGTACTAATAACAACTACAGTTCGTCCCGCAAAAAGCAAGCCCTCATACAGCTCAGTGGATGGAAAGTTAAAAAAGTTACAATACAATATACAAATTTGGTATCGCAGTAATCGTATTGAGACACAGAAAAAGGAAGTCATGTCATTTATAGCGCATACTGAACACCGTTATGTCAAAACCCCAAAAACTTTGGCAGAATTGTTTTTTCTTTTTATTTTACCCCACAAACAATTGTTTTCCCATTTTCCAGTACAAGACATGGTAAATTTAAAAATGCATCTTGACCCACAAAAAATAAGCCTTCATATGGTTATGTGACTGGAAACATAAAATAGTTATGGCTATTAGAATGTGGGGAGGAAAAATCAAAAATGTAAAAATGAAAATAGGCTCAGTCCTTAAAGGAGATATCCTGGAAAAGATATTTATGACTTATCCTCAGGATAGGTCATCATTACCCAAAAAATAATTGTGCTTATACTGTGCCAGGTTGACCCCCACATTAATAGTGCTCCCCAAAGTCCCACCAATAGTAATAATTATCTGCCAGAGTCCACTTAGTAGTAATAATGCCCCTTCAGTGCCCTCAATAATAATAATGTCCCCACTGTGTTCCAGAAATAATAATGCTCCTATAGTGGCCATAATAGTAATCATGTTCCCCATAGTCCCCCAGTAGTAATAAAGCTCACTTTAATGCCCCCCAGTAGTAATAATTCTCATTATAATGTGACAGTAGGAAAATGCTGCATTATTATGTGTACCAGTGCAAGAAATGCCCCCTTATAATGTGTGCCAGTAGAAGAAATACACCCTCTTAGTGCCCCCAGTAGAGTCAATGTCCCTATAGTGCCGCCATAACATGTGCCACTTTAAAATACCCTATATAGTGTCCCCAATAGATGCCTCCATAGTGCTCCTTTTGTAACGGGGAGCCGGCGGCGCGCTTCCCCTCTGCCGTGCCGCCGGTCTCCCAGGAGTGCGCCGGAGCGAGGACGCAGGATGCGTCCTCGTCTCCATGACTACACTCACAGGAGAGGGTCCGGCACACGCACTGATACAGCGCGTCCTGCGTCCTCCCCGCCCCCCTAGTAAACGAGCAGGCGGGGACATCTGAGTGCTGGTCTGGGCAACCAGCGCTCAGAACATTTATTATATACCTGGTTTTGGGTCATGTGGCGCTGGCCACGCCACATGACCAAATTTGGTGCATATTTGAGCGCTGGTCACGTTTGGCCAGCGCTCGGTATGCAGATGAGGTCATGTGACGCTGGCCCCGTCACATGACCCAGTGGAGGGCTATTTAAAGCCACTAGTTGTCCTCCCTAATCGCCTGTGATTAGCGTTACAACTTTGATCAGTGCTTGAGCGACCTTGTGTTTGATTTGCTGTTTGACCCTGACCTTGGACTTGGACTTCGACCTCTCTTTGCTTCACCCCCGGTATTGACGTTATCTCCTGTGTATGACCCGGCTTGCTGACTATTCTGATATTGTGTTTGTTTCGTCTGTGTTTGTCTCTCCAATTGTTCCCTGTCCCTCCCTGTGCACTTATACAGAGCAGGGACCGTCACCGTGGTTGTCCGCGGCCGCCTAGGGCCGACTGAGGCAAGCAGGCAGGGAGAGAACGGGGGGGTATTCAGTACAGGGCGCACCTTCCCTTGTCTCCCTCGTGACACCTTTCCCCTATTTCCCCATGTGTGCCAGTATAAAATGCCAATTTATATTGCCCCCAGTAGAAGACCCCATGGTGCTCCTCGCCCCCCTTCCCCATAGTACTCTATAATGTGTGCCAATATATAATGACCCCATAATGTGGGCCAGTATATAATTCTCCTGTATAGTGCCCACAGTAGACGTCCCATAGCGCTTCTTGCCCCCATTCCCCATATTGGCCAACAGCATGTAGTCAAATAAAAAGATAAACACATATACTTCACAGTGTTTCAGCCCTCCACAGGGTATTCTGTTGCGGTTATACATCTTGAATACCTGAAAACAGTATTCATAAATTAATACGTATCCCACGACAGGTACATTGACTTGAATGAAATGAGCTGAGCCTCTAGATGTAACAGTAATGCCCCCGTTACTCCTAGTGGCTCATTTGCATATATTAAAACATCTTTTTTTCAGCAATGCGTTTACATATGAACATGGGACTAACACAGATGTGCACATGTAACAGGTCAGTCCTTAAAGGAGTTATCCTGGAAAAGATATTTATGACTTATCCTCAGGATAGGTCATCATTATCACATCAGCGGGAGTTCAAGTCCCTCCACCCCTGCTGATCAGCTGTTTTAGGGAGCCGCTGTGGTCACCGGGGCTCTGGTGAGCGATGCAGGCTCCCAGCGGATTGCAGCTCAGCCCCATTGACTCTGAGCTGCAGCTAGGTCATGTAAGTGATGTACAGTCACAGGCCTAGGAAGAGGCTGCGACACTCAAGGCCCCTTCTGTCCCGTGTGGCGCACCCCCTCAGATCTGATACTGATGACCTAATAAATCACATAAATATATTTTCCTGGATAACCCCTGGTAAATGGTTAACTGATTAAAAAAAAAAAAATTTCACACTTCTATTTTTTAAATCATTCTTAGGGCTTATTCACAGTTGCATTGGAGCCTCCATCACCAAAAGACCAAACAAAAAAACAGGACATTTTTGTTCGATAACAAAAACAGGATCACAAATGGAAACTGAACAAACTCTCAGTAATGTGCCGAATCCAGCACTTCCGTTTTTTCCAGTATATATAGCCTAAAACTTTTGCACAATACTTTGTGTGTGTATATATAAATATATATAGGGTACGTTCATTTAAGACCTAAGAAGAATGTTGAAATTCAGTTCCATAGAGAGTGTTGTCACCAGTCCACTGCACCATGTGTTATGCCATAAAACACAAAACTACTGCTATAGGGCATCTCCACACGAAACATGAAAATGTCTATGTTTTAGTAAATCAGAAGTGAGAACGACAGCCAAAGTTCATTAAAAGTACTTACTGACAGTAGCTTCTCAGCAGCTGACAACTAAGTGTTCATTTCTCAGCTTGTGTTCCCAGCACCCTATTGCTTGTAGAAATCACACTGGTTTTCCAAGGCAGGAAGCAGTGTCATTTATTGAATAGGGAAAGCACTTCTGTGGGAGGGAGATGGATCCTCTACAGGGGACATGAAGCGGCCCAGAGGATGACAGTAACAACAGCAGATTATACAGGATGGTTTCTGATTTACAGCATTGTCATTTTCTATCCTTCTGTTTCATTAAAGGATATCTCCACCCAAAACAGCAATACGTTTTTTGGACATAATATTTCTTTTGCTCTTACAAGAAGTAATGAATGCTGAATTAAAACAAGAGCTGTATGTTTAGAGTGGGTGAATATGATTTATTTATTTTACTCACTTATATAGCTCTGCTATATTTCGCAGCACTTTACAGACTTTAGCATCACTCTGTCCCCAATGGGGCTCACAATCTAAGGTCCCTATCAGTATGTCTTTGGAGTGCGGAAGGTACCAGAGTACCCGGAGGAAACCCACACGGGGAGAACAAACTCCATGCAGATGTTGTCCTTGGTCAGATTCAAACCCAGGACCCTAGTCCTGCAAGGCCACAGTGCTGCCCATATTGATGTATTTCTGTAAGACAAAACTTAAAAAGGGAGTTCTTCTTTAAGAATTATGGAGGCCACTGTGCTCTTGAGATCTTTCAGTGCAGCTGAATTTTCTTGTACCCTTCACCAGATCTGTACTCTCCACTTGATCCTGTTTCTGAGCCCTACAGGCTGTTTTTCCTCCTCGTGGCTTGGTTTTTACTCTGATATGCATTGTCAGCTTAAGACTTTATACAGGCAGGGCTGTGTCTTTCCAAATTAGGTAGACTTCAACAATCATGGTGTAGAAGATGATCAAGAGAAATGGAAGGCCCCCAGAACTAAATTGTGAACCTCAGGTGGACTCCAACAATCATGGTGTAGAAAATGATCAAGAGAAATGGGAGCCCCCAGAGCTAAATTTCAAGTATCATAGCAAATGGTTTGAATACTTATGTCCATGAGAAATTTTAGTTTTTCCTTTTCAATACATTTTCAAAAATTTCTTAAACTCTGTTTTACCTTCTTATTATGGGGTATTGAGTTCAGATTGATGGGGGAAAGCTTGATTTTTTTTTTTAATTTAGCACACGGCCACAACATAAAATGTAAAAAAAGTGAAATGGTCTGAAGACATTCCCAATACATAAAGGACAACTCTTCCTGCTAAAACAAGGCCTCTTACAGCCGTTTCAGCCTAAGTAAAAAAGTTATGCAAAATAAAAACATCTTTGCTAATTGGGCTGGCCCAAAAGGGATTAAAGCAGGGTGATGTAAAGTCTGCTCATAAGGGAAGACAGATGCAATTTTTCACTGCTTCCATCTTCTCTATAGTCATATATAATGAGCCCTGTTTATACAATACAGTAAGCAATAGTGCTACTTTTATGGCTTATCTAATAACATGACCATCAAGAGCCTTGTCCCATGATAGAGCAGCTGCAGGGGTAGCCTTCCTTCTGCCTGAGGCAAAAATTGAAACGGTGCCCCCCCCATCACCATGCCAAATTCTAAACCTAACCTCTTTCCTCCTAACATTACATACAGCACTACAAAACATACAGGGTAATACAGCGCCACATACATCCAGTGATCTCTCCTTTGATGTAGCTGTTCTCTTTCTTCATCTTCTCCTTTCACACCAGACTGCCATGGTGATTTTTTTCCCAATAGTAATAATGTCCCCACTGTGTTCCAGAAATAATAATGCTTCTATAGTGGCCATAATAGTAATCATGTTCCCCATAGTCCCCCAGTAGTAATAAAGCTCACTTTAATGCCCCCCATTAGTAATAATTCTCATTATAATGTGTGACAGTAGGAAAATGCTGCATTATTATGTGTGCCAGTGCAAGAAATGCCCCCTTATAATGTGTGCCAATAGAAGAAATACACCTTCTTAATGCTCCCAGTAGAGCCAATGTCCCTATAGTGCCCCCATAATGTGTGCCACTTTAAAATACCCTATATAGTGTCCCCAATAGATGCCTCCATAGTGCTCCATAATGTGTGCCAATATATAATGCCCCCATAATGTGGGCCAGTATATAATTCCCCTGTATAGTGCCCACAGTAGACGTCCCATAGCGCTTCTCTCCTCCATTCCCCATATTGGCCAACAGCATGTAGTCAAATACAAAAATAAACACATACTTCACATAGTGTTTCAGCCCTCCACAGGGTATTCTGTTGCGGGTATACAGTGCCTTGCGAAAGTATTTGGCCGCCTGGAACTTTTCAACCTTTTGCCACATTTCAGGCTTCAAACAAAAAGATATAACATTTTAAATTTTTGGTGAAGAATCAACAACAAGTGGGTCACAATTGTGAAGTGGAACCAAATTTATTGGATCATTTAAACTTTTTTTGTAATAATAAAACTGAAAAGTGAAGCGTGCAAAATTATTTTGCCCATTTACCTTCAGTTCAGAAAACTCACTCCAGAAGTTCATTGAGGATCTCTGAATGATCCAATGTTGTCCTAAATAACTGATGAAGATAAATAGAATCCACCTGTGTGTAATCAAGTCTCCGTATAAATGCACCTGCTCTGTGATAGTCTCAGGGTTCTGCATCATGAAGACCAAGGAACACACCAGGCAGGTCCGTGATACTGTTGTGGAGAAGTTTAAAGCCGGATTTGGATACCAAAAGATTTCCCAAGCTTTAAACATCCCAAGGAGCACTGTGCAAGCGATCATATTGAAATGGAAGGAGTATCAGACCACTGCAAATCTACCAAGACCCGGCTGTCCCTCTAAACTTTCATCTCAAACAAGGAGAAGACTGATCAGGGATGCAGCCAAAAGGCCCATGATCACTCTGGATGAACTGCAGAGATCTACAGCTGAGGTGGGAGAGTCTGTCCATAGGACAACAGTCAGTCGAACACTTCACAAATCAGGCCTTTATGGAAGAGTGGCAAGAAGAAAGCCATTTCTCAAAGATATCCATAAAAACTCTGGTTTACAGTTTGCCACAAGCCACCTGGGAAACACACCAAACATGTGGAAGAAGATGATCTGCTCAGATGAAACCAAAATCCAACTTTTTGGAAACAATGCAAAATGATACGTTTGGCATAAAAGCAACACAGCTCATCACCCTGAACACACCATCCCCACTGTCAAACGTGGTGGCAGCATCATGGTTTGGGCCTGCTTTTTATCAGCAGGGACAGGAAAGATGGTTAAAATTGATGGGAAGATGGATGGAGCCAAATACAGGACCATTCTGGATGAAAACCTGTTGGAGTCTGCAAAAGACCTGAGACTAGGATGGAGATTTATCTTCCAACAAGACAACGATCCCAAACATAAAGCCAAATCTACAATGGAATGGTTCAAAAATAAAGGTATCCAGGTCTTAGAATGGCCAAGTCAAAGTCCAGACCTGAATCCAATTGAGAATATGTGGAAAGAGCTGAAAACTGCTGTTCACAAACGCTCTCCATCCAACCTCAAAGAGCTCGAGCTGTTTTGCAAGGAAGAATGGGCAAGAATTTCAGTCTCTAGATGTGCAAAACTGATAGAGACATACCCCAAGCAACTTGCAGCTGTAATTGCAGAAAACGGTGGCACAACAAAGTATTAATGCAAGGGAGCCGAATAATTTTGCATGCCCAACTTTTCAGTTTTATTATTACAAAAAAAGTTTAAATGATCCAATAAATTTCGTTCCACTTCACAATTGTGACCCACTTGTTGTTGATTCTTCACCAAAAATGTAAAATGTTATATCTTTTTGTTTGAAGCCTGAAATGTGGCAAAAGGTTGAAAAGTTCCAGCGGGCCGAATACTTTCGCAAGGCACTGTACATCTTGAATACCTGAAAACAGTATTCATAAATTAATACGTATCTGAAAACAGTATTCATAAATTAATACGTATCCCACGACAGGTACATTGACTTGAATGAAACTTAGCTGAAATGAGATGAGCCTCTAGATGTAACAGTAATGCCCCCGTTACTCCTAGTGGCTCATTTGCATATATTAAAACATCTTTTTTTCAGCAATGCGTTTACATATGAACATGGGACTAACACAGATGTGCACATGTAACAGGTCAGACAGTTTCATAGGTACAAATATGAAGACGGATGTCCTTTAATGGATTCATCAGGACTCTGACCTGTTTTCTGCTCTTTTTTGGCACAGTCTATCATGCTATTCTGTAAAGCAAAATTGCAGAAGAAAACACAAAAAACAATCCTTTGAACTCCACTTCTCCCATGAAAGTCAATGTACGTGTCATGGTATATGTATACCTCAACAGAAAGAATGAATGCACTCTGAGAAGGAAACTCAAAAGAGTTAGCCCACGAAAAATATTCTACATTTTTTAAAGCAGCACCAGGATCTAAATACTTTTGTAATCGCATGTAATTAAAAATATAAGATAGCCACTGGGTTACTTAGTGAAATCTGTCTGTATAGCGTCACCTGCTGTTTGTTCTTTTTCTACTTTCTCTGTCCATCTCACTGAGGTGGATGCACAAGCTCCATTCTTTAACTACAAGCTGCAGCAAAAGCGACATGCCCCAGAGCTGCCAGCTTGACATAAATCTAGTAGAACAATTGGAGCAAAGAATAAGGAGATCTCTGGATCCATGTGAGGTACAGGGCTGGTTCTAGCTTTCTCATGTACTATATGATATCCAATTTTCATTTTTTATCATGAGATAAAACCTTCAAGGGGGTTGTCCAGTCTTGGAACCTTCAACCCCTATCATCTGAACCTCTTCCCTGAACTTGAAAAAGCAGACTCACCTGCCTGCAGTTCCATTGCTGATCCAATCCCAGCTGCTTCTGTTCCTCACTGGACTAGGAAGCGTTTGGATTCCGTGTCCACTGCAGCCAGTCACTGTCCTCAGCAGACACATCAGCTTGAACATTACGTCACAGCTGTGACGTACCATTCAAGCCAATATGGTCTCTGAGGCCTGTGTTTGGCCACAGTGGTCCCCAGCTCCTTCCTGGAAGCCACCAGGAATGGAGCAGAGGCAGGACCATTGGCAGTTGAGTCTACATTTTCATGTTCAGGCGCACAGGTCCAGACAATAAAGGTTGTCATCTCCAAGGCCAGAAAACCGCTGCTGGTAGTTCATTCAGTTGCTTGTGTACGATTTCTCCTGCTGGGGAAAAAGAATACCGTACATGCTATAGTTCATCTTTGCTTTAAAATATTTATGTCTCATTGCTTGTATTTTGTATAGGACCAAAATATTCCACACTTCAGTACATAGATTGCCACCTTTCACATCACATTAGTAATGTAGCTCTCTTAGTATACTGTAAGTAATTGAATGGAGACTAAAGAAGTGCATAATACCATAAAAAGGAAAAATAAAAACTATATACGGTAAAAAGTTGGGACAGATAGCAGCAGAACACTAATAGACTGAAGAGTCATAAGTAACACTTGCAGCTCCTGAGACCCAATTACTAAACCTCTGAAGAGCTGA
This sequence comes from Rhinella marina, assembly GCA_900303285.1. Taxonomy (NCBI): domain Eukaryota; kingdom Metazoa; phylum Chordata; class Amphibia; order Anura; family Bufonidae; genus Rhinella; species Rhinella marina. The sequence continues at coordinate 67,317 of ONZH01029152.1, forward strand.
ATGTGGAATCTACAGAACTACAGTATTGATACCCAATGAAGATCAGGGCCATAGACTCTGTCAAGACCATGTACAGGTTACGCTGCGTATCACCAAGTTGCTTCTAAGTACTGCATGTTTGTTATCGATGTACACAAATATTCATAGGCAACATATGTAATATGTAGATTATAAGGAATAAGGCGACCTCTGACATGGGGAATAAGGGTGCGATTACACCACGCAGTCACTGTGTGAGTATTGCGTGGCCGAAAGGGCTGCAGCGGGCACTAATTAAACTAATGAAGGCTGCATTGTTCAGCGGGTGTGCATTGTTAATGGCCATGCAGCCATTAACACTGTTCTCCATTTCCTCAGGTTTCCGTTGCGTTTTAAGTGCACAATCAGGGGAGTTTACATTGCTATTTTTGCTGTAAAAAATGTAAACCTGAAAGAAAGCTGATGTAGTCATGAAATGTCGATGGGATCCATTAGGATTAGCTTGAATGCAGTTTAAAATGGATCCATCAAAGCTGTCATGGTTTAGTTTAGCATGGAAGCCATTAGGGTGTTGTGAACAGAGCCTTAATTGCAAAGCTATTACCTCTAACCTGTCATAAGGAGCTGACCATGAGGAGCTGTCACAGTACAGATGTTAATAATTTTGTTTGCATTTTTTAATATACTGCTCACCATTCCGCTGCCGCCCTCCGCTTACTGGTCCAAGCCCAACGTGCTAGAGGCGGATCATCGGGTCTGGCAATGGCTTATTTCACTCTCCTCATTGAGAACACAGGTATACTTGACGGAGCTAGTCATGCATGTACACGGGGGTCAAGAGGAATGGCTGGCAGACAAACCAGAGTTTGGGCAGCTACTACAATTTTTCATGTGTATTGTCTCATTTACTACTCTAGTTATTCATGGCAAAAAGCATTTGCATACATTGAGGCAGACTGATGAAAACTCTGTGGGTTCACATTACGTTTTATGCCCCCGTTTGATGTATATATATATATTACAAAAAAAAAAAAAAAGAATACAAAAATGCAACACATTCTTGTATCCTGCAGAGCAAAAAAAAAGTATACTTTTTTTTAGGGTCCATTCACACATCCGCAAAATGGATCCACATTAGGGAGCATTTTCGAGTACTAGCGTACGCATCTTCTAATCTGTACGCTAATGCATACGCATCTTGTAATTTGTTACAAATTTAGCGTACAAATTTATAAGATGTGTACGCATTAGTGTACAGATTAGAAGATGTGTACGCATTAGCGTACAGATTATAAAATGCGTACGCTACTACTCAAAAATTGCTCCCGAGCATGCTCGGCCTCATCTCTAATCCACATCCACAAATGGTACCATTTATGAACAATTTTATTAATAAATACACTTACAGTCATAATAGAAAATAATGCACATGGAGATATGGCCAGATGACCCAAAAACAAGACATGAGAAAACTGCAGGGAGAGAGTCAACTATATCAGGGATGCAATCATGGAAAACCACATAAAGGTACAATAATCATACATCAGTGTGCACGGAACATGTACATTAATAATAAACACTATAAGGTGGTGCCATTTATATTGCATACCTGATTATTCCAAAAATACCACACAAAACAAGGTAATATACCTCAGGGATGTCCTAACAATATATGAGGTACTATACTACCATCCAAAAGGATGCTGTGGTAGCTCTGTGTAATCACCCGATAACTTACCCTGAGGCATGTGTGCCGCAATATCGACTCTCTACCCGCACCCAAACCTCGACGCGCGTTTCACCGCCAGGCTTCGTCAGGAGGTGGGTATATGCTAAAATAAGCAGGATATATATAGACTGGGAGCATTGTTAATTGATAGTCCTCCCCCACCATCGCAGGCGCGAATCCGCCATGATGGCCGCCGCGATCCATCTGCGCATCCTCATTAGCCCACTGCGCAAACTCGCAGTAAGTCTCGCGATATTGGAGCGCGTCTGGATGTTTTTTATTTATGATGTTTTTTATTGGTACTTATTATGAATTCACATTGGACATCAATTGACACTATTTTATGTATGGCTTTTTTTTTTTTTTTTTTTGGTTTTGCACTTGTCACTTTATCATATTATATCATGATTGACTGTTCATTGATAGTTGGGGATAAACATGTTTCCCCCCCTTTCTATGTAATGATAGAGGTCTATTTTTCTTTCTTGTCTTCAAAAGGATGCTGTGGTATTCCCAAACTTACTATCATATTGGTCCTCCCTGGCATACCCACGGGGACGCGGTCCGCGCATGCGCTGGCCTCCGTGCTCCAGACGCGCTCCAATATCGCGAGACTTACTGCGAGTTTGCGCAGTGGGCTCGTGAGGATGCGCAGATGGATCGCGGCGGCCAACATGGCGGATTCGCGCCCGCGATGGTGGGGGATCAGGTGAGGACTATCAATTAACAATGCTCCCAGTCTATATATATCCTGCTTATTTTAGCATATACCCACCTCCTGACGAAGCCTGGCGGTGAAACGCGCGTCGAGGTTTGGGTGCGGGTAGAGAGTCGATATTGCGGCACACATGCCTCAGGGTAAGTTATCGGGTGATTACACAGAGCTACCACAGCATCCTTTTGGATGGTAGTATAGTACCTCATATATTGTTAGGACATCCCTGAGGTATATTACCTTGTTTTGTGTGGTATTTTTGGAATAATCAGGTATGCAATATAAATGGCACCACCTTATAGTGTTTATTATTAATGTACATGTTCCGTGCACACTGATGTATGATTATTGTACCTTTATGTGGTTTTCCATGATTGCATCCCTGATATAGTTGACTCTCTCCCTGCAGTTTTCTCATGTCTTGTTTTTGGGTCATCTGGCCATATCTCCATGTGCATTATTTTCTATTATGACTGTAAGTGTATTTATTAATAAAATTGTTCATATTCTTTTATACATTGGACTTTGTAGAATTACTTTTCCCATAGTAATTTGTGTTTTTGGTGCTTAACAGCAGCTCAGAGACCAGGTCAATGCCACACAGAGTTCTAGCAGCAGACACATTTCTACAACAACTGTTAAGAGGAGACTTTAGACCAGTGGAAATCTGTGCTTTGGTCTTATGAGTCCAAATTTGAGATCTTTGGTTCCAACCACCGTGTATTTGTGCGACGCAGAAAAGGTGAACGGATAGACTCTACATGCCTAGTTCCCACCGTGAAGCATGGAGGAGGAGGTGTGATGGTGTGGGGGTGCTTTGCTGGTGACACTGTTGGGGATTTATTCAAAATTGAAGGCATACTGAACCAGCATGGCTACCACAGCATCTTGCAGCAGCATGCTATTCCATCCGGTTTGCGTTTAGTTGGACCATCATTTATTTATCAACAGGACAATGACCCCAAACACACCTCCAGGCTGTGTAAGGGCTATTTGACCAAGAAGGAGAGTGATTGGGTGCTACACCAGATTACCTGGCCTCCACAGTCACCAGACCTGAACCCAATCGAGACAGTTTGGGGTGAGCTGGACCACAGAGTGAAGGCAAAAGGGCCAACAAGTGCTAAGCATCTCTGGGAACTCCTTCAAGACTGTTGGAATACCATTTCAGGTGACTACCTCTTGAAGCTCATCAAGAGAATGCCAAGAGTGTGCAAAGCAGTAATCAAAGCAAAATGTGGCTACTTTGAAGAACCTAGAATATAAGACATATTTTCAGTTGTTTCACACTTTTTTGTTGTGTATATAATTCCACATGTGTTAATTCATAGTTTTGATGCCTTCAGTGTGAATCTACAATTTTCATAGTCATAAAATACAGAAAACTCTTTGAAGGAGAAGGTGTGTCCAAACTTTTGGTCTGTACTGTACATAAAGTACAATATAAATGCAGATAAAAAATTAAAAATATAAAAATGATGCAATAATATAGAAATATCACAAGTTCCATCCCAATGTGTAGGGACTGGTAGAATGACCACTGATGGAATCTGTAAACCAAACCAAGAGATCAATGTCCAGTTAATAATCATCTGAGGAACAGGTATTGCTGTGCCTAATTGTCAACTTTTAATTCTGGTGGTGGAATTCGATGCAGTGTCTGTTTTTTAAGTTGCGTATTTGCATAGACACCTATTCCTGTGTGTTTCCTGTGTGGGGTGGAACTTGTGATATTTCTATATTATTGCATCATTTTTATATTTAAAATTTTTTATCTGCATTTATATTGTACTTTATGTATGTGTTTTTGATTATACCCTAGGTATTAGCCATTTGTTTTATTCATAAATCCGCAGCATTATCTACACATACCCAGAGTATAGAGTGCATGCCTCTACATTTTATTTAGATTCTCTTAAAGGGGTTGTCCACTTTTTACTATTGATGACCTATCCTCATGATAGGTCATCAATATCAGATCGGCGGGGGTCTGACTCCCGGCCCCCCCGCCAATCAGCTTCTCTGCAGCAATTGCAGTGGTGAGCAGGTGTAATTACAAGTATGGCATCTTCATTCACTTTTATGGGATGGCTCTGTATTATTTGCTTGACCAGACAGAGCCGTCCTATAGAAGTGAATGGGGATGCTATCTGATACTGATGACCTATCTTGATAGGTCATCAATAATGAAAAGCGGACAACCTCTTTTAAACTCTGTGATTAACAAAACATTGGAAAATGAGAGCCTTGACTTTTTTAATGCGTTACTGACTGCCCGTACGCCTTTTTACGGCAGCCTATTCTAAGCTGTACAATGAAGAGCTGACGTTCAGCTTTCTCATGACAGCTGGCTCCTGCTCTAAAAGGAAGCTTTATTTCCATAGAAAACACAAAAATGCTGACGTGTTTCAGACACACGATGTGTCCATAATCGTAGCGGAACATTTGTAAATGCATCCGCAAATAAATATACAAACATATTTAAATGTGTGGTGGGCTTCTTTTGTAATGGCCAGGATTGGCAGAAGCACCATTCTGGGCCGTTTAACCCCTTAGAGGGGGTCCCTCTTTCAGGCATCGGCATCCTGAAAGGTAGATTGTGGGGTACCGATGTCTTCGCATGGTGGCTGAAGGCCTAATAAAGGCCCCCAGGCCTGTCTGCAGCTGCCTATTAGCGCAGCCTGATACTGCCTGTCAGTATAGTACTGACAGTGTAACAAACTGTATTTCTTAAGCAGCATTGTGTATTATAGAAGCAATCAGAAGATCGCCTGTCAGAGTCCCCTTGTGGGAGTAGTAAATGGTTAAAGTAAAAGTCAAAGATTCTCCAGGTTTAACATATTTATGATCTATCCTCAGGATAGGTCATCAATATTAGATTGGCAGGGTCCAACTCCTGGCACCCCTCAGATCAGCTGTCTGAAGAAGGTGCAGCGCTCACCTGTGCTCCGGTGATTACCAGGGCCTCCCCGCAGCTTACCAAGCCAGCACAGCACTGTCCATTTGATAGCAGCTGTGCTTGGTATCGCAGCTTAGCCCCATTCACTTGTAAGATGTACATGTAGGTCTTCAGCACTCCTCAGTTAGATACACACTTACTAATCAGGAGGTAGACCCAGGTCTACCTCCTGGCAACCTGACACAATCGGCCAAGATGTTAACCATAAATTGTCCATACAATGTCCTAACACCTAGTACCTTAAACTACTGTGGACTTCACCCTTTGCAATGCAGAAAGTGAAATCTGCATCAAATACAGCAGAATCTGTATAATATATGAAAATCCACAGCTGAGCCACTACTTGTGGTCTAAAGGTCTTAGTAAATGTTGGGGACACAGAGGGCAAGCCCTAGCTGCAGTGGGAGTTCCTCAACCCAGGCTACAACTTGGACACAGGGCAGTCAGACAACATGAGGGCAGAGAGGAGCCAGAGTCTAACATATTTTCAAGTTCTCAGAGGCTGAGAGGGTGCAGGGTTATAAAGAAAGAGCAAAAAATATTTACCTCTCATCAGCACTCTGCTGTTAGCGCCAAGCTCCCTTCTCCTTCACTTCTGGTCCACGTTGGACCAAAGGTGTGACAAGCATTTACATGCACGTCACTGCTACTGGCCAGTCAGTGGCCTCATCAGTGGCAGCAGTTATATACCTATGCAATGGAGAAAAAGGGAGCTTGGCGTTGGAACTGGAGTACTGGTGAGTCTTTTTTTTTTAACTCCTGCCGATATGAATAAAGTCTAATTGAAATTTATAACCGGCTAGTTACTGTATCAATAGCTGAAGATCCTTGGGCCCATCCTATGGTTCTCCTGACTCACAGATCTCAAACTGGAGGAACATTGTAATGCTAAGCAATGATTACCCAGAAGCCGATTTGATTCTATACAGTAAATGTGTGGTAGAATTGTCTATGGAGTCATGAAGTCTCCTCCTAAGTACTTGGGTTCATTCCATTTCCATGTTATTTATTATGTGTTCTTCAGTCTTTAGTTTCTTGTTTCTTGACATATAACTATAGGTAGGTACATAACCCCATGTGGTATACATTATGAGAAGAAAGAATGCATACCGTTCAACTATGTGCGCTTTGAAGTTTATGTTGTTTTAGTTTTGCAAGGAACACCAATATACAATTCTCATATTTCACTTTACCGATGCTTGCCAGTTTGCTTTCCAAGTGTCTGTAGACTGCTAATATGTTCTTCCACTACATGAAAGCAGTAAAGAGCATTTCCAGAGAAATTAAGCTGTTCACGTGTCTCACGTTCATTTGTTAAAGCTTACCTTGTATCATGTACTCTTAAATGCATTTCTGTTTGTTTTTATAAGAAGGTCTAATTATAATTATTTCTTTTCAAGCAGTCATATCTTAAGCTGCCAGCTACATTACTGCCTTTCTATTGCAAACCCCACATGAGAGAAGCTATTTACTTCATCCTTCACTGATATTCACCATATTTTATACTCTTTTCACATGCAGTGGGGAAAATAAATCATGCAGAATAATATATGCACTTCATAATTTAAAAAGCCCAGATTGTTTATTGCGTCTGATCGGGGATGGGGCCCCTGCTGATCACTAGAAAAGGGGTCCGTGTTCCCCGTTTAAATGGAGAGGCAGACAGTCACTCCATTCAACTCTATGGTACTGCTGGAGGTAGCTGGAGTACAAGTGTTCGCCTATCTCTGGCAGCTCTGTAGAGTTGAATGCGTGCTGCTCCATTCCAATAGGGAACATTGGCCCCAGTTCTCATGAACAGCGAATGCCCCAGCAGTCAGACCCCCGCCAATCAGACACTTATAACCTATCCTGTGGGGATAAGTTGTTATCGGACAAACCCTTTAAATGATAATCCATGTATGAATCCAGTGGCACAGCCCTGTATTGCTGCTGTGTATTCTTTGAAAAAGTCATCTCAGATTTGCCACATGCATTGAGCTTTAGAGCTTCCGTTTATAAGCACAGTAACTTTTACCCAGTGAAAAAGCAATACACAGTAAACATGCGCCAATGAGCAAAAGTCAGATGCACTCAGAAAAAAAACGCATAAAAGACAGGCTAAAATATATTAGTTTAATACAGATATCTTACGCTTGAAGCTCCACACTACGAAATTACCTAGGTAAACAATGAATACGTTGTCTTCCCCCCTTAATCCCTTGGATGTCTTTTATCCAGACTCAAAAATGTTTAATAAAGCAGACCTAAATTCTCCCTTTATAGGAGCAGTATCAAAGAAGAAAGGCTCGAGGATTAAATGAAAGTGTTGTAAAAAATAAAAAGTCAGCAAAATAAAAAATACCAAAGCATAGTAAACTCTGAATTTCTTAAAAAGTACATGGAATTTCTGAGAGCAAAGTTAAAAAGAATGCATCCACAGAAAATGACCTATTTTTTTAAATGAGGTGTTGTCATAAACATTTTTGGTGTTTTTTTTATAAAATAAATGGTATAAAACAAAATTTTGAAATGTATCAGTTTTCTCAATGTCTACTAGAGCAGACACAGCTGATTTTTTTCCAGTTTTCTGCAGCTCACTTTTCAGCTGTACAGTGTAGACTGGAACAAGTCAGCAGGGGGCAGTCAGTTTGTTGACTGCACTGTTTTACTTCTGGAGGCCTAGATATGGCAGGCATAATAACAACATATTCATAGGTAATGCTCTGTAAACATCTCCCTGTCACTCTATGGTCTCCGTGCTCTGCCATTTCCTGGAGACTGTAATAATTTATTTCTTTGTCATTTAATTCCAATTAAAGGGTTTGTCTCACGTCAGCAAATGGCATTTATCATGTAGACAATGTTAATACAAGGCACTTACTGATGTATTGTTATTATCTATATTGCCTCCTTTGCTGATTGAGTCATTTTTACATCACATTATACACTGCTTATTTCCATTGGTTACAACCACAATCCAGCAGTGGTGGACATTGTTGCACACTACAGGAAAAAGGTCCAGCCTCTCTAATGGCCAGAACTGTGGGAGTGTAAATCACACATGCCCAACATATCCCGTACCAGCCACTTCATATCTACACTGCAGCATTGGCATTAACCCCTGAATACGAGCAGTGTATACTGTGATGGAAAAATGAATGAAGCCAGCAAAGGAGGCAATATAGACAATCAGATACATTAGTAAGTGCCTTGTATTAACTTGGTCTGCATGATCAATGCCATTTGCTAAAGTGAGACAACCCTTAGTTGCAGGTTACCTAGTTACATAGTTGTTAAGGTTGGAAAAAGACAAAAGTCCATCAAGTCCAACCTGTAACCCTTCTATATTGATCCACGGAACTATCCCTGGATCAATGCCCATCTTTGATCCAAAAAAAAAGGGACTGGGCCAAAGCGAAAGGGTGTGTAGAACAAGATTTATATACATTGTCATAAGCCTCAATGTTATTTTGAATTAAAAAGTCATCCAAACCTTTGATAAAGTTGCTAAACCCAGCTGCACTGTCAACACAGGAAAAAGTTATGTGCACAGTCAACACAGGAAGAAGAAGGTGGATGCCTCCAATATGGCCGCCCCAAGGAAAGTTTTTCAAGATTTCAGAGCTGAAAAAAAATCAGTCACAAAAAGTGCATAAATACACTTTTACACCATGCTGTTCAAAAGTTGAATAACTGGCCTCAAAACGACATGACCTAAAACTTTTAGACAAAGTTATAATGATTAAAGTTGGAAACATTTTGCTAAAATCTATACCTGCTTATATCACCTGTTAATAAAGTTGGTGCAAATCTTTCAACAATTTTTTTTTTTAGACTGATGTATGAAATACTAGTCTTGATAAACTTGGGCCAGTGTCCCATTTCCAGAAGAGGAATAACTACTCAAGAATTGTGGAATCAGGCAGCTTCCTGACAGCTCTCAAGTCCTGGTAAAGGACAGTAATATAACAAAACAGTCACTAGCTCAGTGTAGATAACATAGACAATAAAAGTAACCTATTGGACCGATTGACTCTGGAACACAACTGTATTTTTCTGTCCGCATCTGTTCTGCAGATGTTCTGCCGACTCATTCATTTTAAAGGGTCTGGAAAAGATGTCTGCATCTGCACTTCTGTTCCGTGGACCCGCAAAAAGGATAGAACATGTCCTATTCTTGTAATTGCGGACAAGAAAAGGCATTTCTACACGTAAGAAAGACGATCCAATCAGCAAAATGTGGAATGCAGGAACACACACGGCTAATATCGGTGTTTTGCAGATCCGCAATTTGCAGGCCGCAAAACATGAATATGGTCGTGTGAATGAACCCTCAGTAAGATCAGAATCTCAGTACATCTGCTTCTGGCTTTCTTTCTCTCTCAGCTTGCTCTCTCTCTCTCTCTCTCTCTACATGTGCAGCAAGTATCCGCCCCTTCCTATCTTTTCTTTTTAGGGCTCGTTCACATCACCATTCAGCCCTTCCGTTCTCCTGCTCCGTTATAGGAGCAGAACGGAAAGGACGGATTCGGGACATAATTGAGCTGAACGGAGCCTACGGACCCCATAGACTATAATGGGGTCCGTTAGGTTTCCGCTCAGAAGATGATTTTTGAAGCGGAGACAAAAGTCCTACATGCACAACTTTTGTCTCCGCTCAAAAAATCATCTTCTGAGCGGAAACCTAAGGAACCCGATTATAGTCTATGGGGTCCGTAGGCTCCGTTCAGCTCAATTATGTCCCGAATCCGTCCTTTCCGTTCTCCTGCTCCTATAATGGAGCTAGAGAACGGAAGGGCTGAATGGTGATGTGAACGAGCCCTTAGCAGTATTTTATTAACAAGATAACACTTTCTGGAAACAGGCAATCACATAATGTAGTTGTTGCAATACACAGAATAATATGCATTATTCCAACAATATGTTTTTCTGTAGAAAATAAGCCAAATGAATCCAATGTATCTAAGCCATGCTCATCTCATTATTTATTTTAAAGTACTGAATATATGATAGGTGGTATAGAAACATAATAATAAAAATTATGTCTGATGGTAGGAACTGCTGTGAACTGGCGGCTGGGTTAATTGTAGGACGTCGGCTTTCCTGAAGAGGTGATTTTTCTGGTTGGTTTGGATGGTAGTCTGATGTGCTGGGGTAGCTAGTTCCATAGTATGGGGGATGCACATGAGAATAAACGGTGTTAAATGCAAAAGCAAGTTCTAGAAGGAGGTGCACAGAGTAATGATGATTAGCTGGGGTAGCTAGCAGATTGTTAGAAAGTAGATGTGGATCGGCTGTGTCTACTGAACAGATTTGACTTAGGGCTACACTGAAGTGCATTATCAAAGTGTCCCCCAGTCTTCATCCAGTGGGATCTGAACTCCGCTACACCATGCCACTACCTTTAGGAGTAGTCTCTGTGCGAAACAGCTAGGGGTCAGGGAAAACTATAGTCAAGGAATAGCCAAGTCAGAGCAGACTGAGTTTGTGCAAACTTAAAGGGGTTGTCTGAGTTATTTTTTTGTCCTTTGTATGTTTCTACAAATACAACAGCTTTTCCATACACTTTCTGGTGGTTCCCTTCAAGGTTCTGGAAGCTGCTGTCACACACAAAACTGGTTCTTGTTCCACTGTGCACATTGTGAACCCATGGTGTTGCCTTGGCAATGGGACACCACAGCTTGCATTGCTTATTGCTGATTGAGCATCACAGCAGCTTGTGTTGGCCACAGTGCCTGTCATGGGCATAAATGATTTCACTGCCCAGAAGTGCGGAAAAGATGCCAAACAATTGCTACCTTACCAAAACCAGAAGGCCCTAGCAATTTCAGCCTGAGAGCACACATGATACTGAAAGAAGCAATTGCTCTTGCTGGCAAAGTTCATGAATGTATCATTAGAAAAAGACTGCATAAATTACATCTACTTGGGAGTAGAGATGAGCGAATCGATTCGTCGATTCGTATCGAATCTTGGGATTTTTTAGCTGCGAAGCGAATCCGAATATTAGGTGCTTCGCTTTGGCTTTGTACGCATTCGCTACGTAGTTTGTCCTATCAATTATACACTATTGCTACATATAAGTTACTCTATACGCTGTTGCGTACGAATTCAATTGATTTGCGATGCAGACTCCTCCCTGGTAGCCCCGCCCCCTTCTCCAGTGCGCGAGGAAGACGAGGCAACTCAGGAAATTAAGATGGCGACACAGAGAGGTCCTGACTGGGGAGGCATGGGGTAGGGCACCGACCCCTATGATGAGAAGGAACCGGAGGAGATCTACGTCTCTCAATAAGTCCGGCAGCCTAAGAAGTCAGTTGAGGTGCCCGCTGAAGTGTTCACGCCGCTGGCTGACACGGCGGAGGCGGCAGGAGTTCTCGCTCCGCCGCGGAAGGACTACTTCCTCCGTCAAAATTCTACGGTCCCCGAGGCTGCTTTAACCAAGTTGCGCAGATGTGCGCCTCATCCCTTTTTTCCCCCTTTTCAGGTTATTGGGGAGCCCCTTGAAAGATGGTTTTTTAAGGAACCTTTGCTGCTATTTTTTCCCCCTTTTGGATTACAATTTTACTTATGTGGATTACAAATCCCAAGAGTTTGGGACTCTGCTCCAGTTCTATGACAAGCGTGAGAAAGAAGAAAAGAGACTTAGGCCTCTTTCACACTAGCGGCAGCACGGATCCGGCACCTAAAGGGTGCCAACGGATCCGTACTGCCGCTATACATGTGTGGAGCCGGAGCAGCGGTCCGGCTCCACACATGTTGACACAGACATTGGGACAAGACACAGAGAACATACATACACACACATACACATACATACTTACATACTCCAGCCAGGGACGCCGGCAGCACGTCTTCACACGCCTCCTGCGCGCAGTGATGACGATTCCCCACAGCGCCCCCTGCCTGGAGTATGTGAGTATGTATGTGTTTGTGTGTATGTGTGAGTATGTATGTATGTCTGTATGTATCTCTGTACATGTGTAGCCGGATCCGGAATGACCCCCCATTGCAAGTCAATGGAGGACAGATCCGGATTACTGGTGTGTCACACCAAACGGATCCGTCCCCATTGACTTGCATTGGGGGTCATTCCGGATCCGTCTCGGTGCGGATGCCTGGACCGGAGAGAAAACCGCAGCATGCTGCAGTTTGTTCTCCGGTCTGAAGACGGAACGGAATGCTTTCAGGAGCATTCCGTTGTCTTCAGTTCAGTTTTGTCCCCATTGACAATGAATGAGGACAAAACGGAAGCGTTTTTTTCCGGTATTGAGCCCATATGACGGAACTCAATACCGGAATTTAAAAACGCTAGTGTGAAAGTAGCCTTAAACGTGTCCATGAGCATACTAGGTAGGTGATATTTAAAATGTTTACATTATACCTATAATGTATTTGCACTATATTGTTTGCACTAATGTTTTTACCTTTCAGCAACGTTTTCAAGTATGTTGCCCATTGTATGTATTTCTTTACAGGTACCGCAATGGGTCCTCATATTCACTTTATAGTATTGTGGATGATTGTACTATGCCCATAGCCAGATAGACAGCACCTTACTTGTTCTACTTCAAATATACATACTGCCTCTGAGGGAGATTTCAGATCTGACCATTTACGCTGGATCTGGCCTGGGGTCCGCAAGGTGTCAAAACGATGGCGCAAGCCTCGGATCACCTGCTGGATCACCTACTTTTTATGCTGGTTCGGGTGGCGGTGTGTGCCATCGTAAATCGTAATCCTGGCGGTCCATCAGCCGGAGTATGTATTTCAGCTGTGCAGCAGAGCTAAATGATGAGGATCGTCTGGATGCCATTTTCGAATATTCGCTCTGCCTCTGAGGAGTGCACTCTGCGGCCTCTCGTTGTACGTGCCTGCGTATTACGTAATCGCGTAGACAATAGTACGCTGAGGATTCGTACGCTATTTGTATGCTCATGCGTACGTCTTCTAAGAAGTTGCGTACATTTTTTAAATGAACGTTCGTTATTAGTGAGCGAATGTTCGCTAATAGCACATAATAACTTATATTTTGTACGCAAATACAACGAATCTATTCGTCGAATATACGAATCTTAGGAAAACTTCTCTAGTTGGGAGGTATTTTTCCGTAGGAAATCTTTGCTAGGAAATTTTTGGTATTCTTTGCTATTCGCGTCTCACTGAAAAAGTTTGACCACAAAAACTTATTCAAACATCAGGACTGGAACACTGAGGCAAAGATAAGAGTTATCTGGCCACAGTTCCAGAATATGGTTGATGAAAACTAAAGACAACAATACCAAAGCATGGTGGGGAAAATGTTATGGTTTGGGGCTTATTTGCCGCAAGACCAGAACATGCTAGAATTAAGTATTTGTTTACCAAGGGGTGCAATTGAGCTGTTGTGTCATGTTCCATTCCATCTGTCATCCTATCATACATTAGGTAGATGTAGGGGACAGACGGAACAGAATATGACTGCAGGACCAATCTATGCATGGTTTGTTGTCTGTTTCCATAGGCCTGCATGGGAACTGTAGGCAGAAATTTGTGGGATATCCGCATAAACGCACACGGACGGTATCCATGTTTTGCGGATCGCAGACCACAAAACACTTACGGACATGTGAATGGACCCTAATAAAGGAGATCTGATTATCAGGAACAGGACAAGGAAAGTAGTTACTGTTTTATTTATTTTTTTAACACTGAAGGGCACAGAAAGGGCATTACTACTGTGAAGGGGCACAGAGAGCATTACTACTATGAAGGGGCATAACAACTGTTATGGGGGCACAGAGAGGGCATATATACTGTGAGGGGGGCAAAATAAGAGCATAACTATTCTGAAGGGAGCACAGTGAGGGCATAACTACTGTGTGGGGTACAATGAGGGGCTCACTACTGTGAAGGGGCACAGAGAGCATGAGTACTGTGAAGGAGCATAACTATTATAGGGGCACAGAGAGTGCATATCTACTGTGAGGGGGAGCACATTGAGGGCATAACTACTTTAAAGGGGGAACAGAGAAGGAATATCTACTCTGAAGCTGGAACAGAGTCGACATAACTACTGTGAGGGGGGCACAATGAGGGCATAACTACTGTGAAGGGGCACAGAGAGGACATAACTACTGTGAAGGGGACACAGAGAGGAAATAACTACTTTGAGGAGGGGCTACAATGAAGGGATCACTACTATGAGGGGCCACAATGCGGCATAACAACTGTGAGGGGGCACAATAGGGGGATGGGGTGCTAGAAAAAGGACCTGCCCCGGGTGCCAAACACCTTAGGCACGCCAATGGTTCTGAGAACAGATGACCAAATATGCATATTGGGAGTTGTAGGTTTACAATATCTGGAGTGTCCAACAAAATGGCATTTGTGACATTTTCGACTTTTGTACTCCAGTTTCTGGCTTACAAAACTGATACATTCCAGGGGTTGGCCACCTTTTAGAGTTTTCTTGACAACCCCCCCCCCACCCCACACCCTGGGGGGTCATGTCAATTGGTCACATGACTCAAGGGGAGCATGTCACCGCTGTGGCCAGCGATTGGCTTCAGTGGTTTCAAAGCAGATGTTCACAGTGGAGATTCCGAGCGAGGCCGTGGAGCAAAGGAACCAGGACCCAACAGCGGGCAATAGATAAGTATGCTTCCCTTTGCAGGTCTGTTCCGGAGGAAGGTTTGCCAAACCCCCTTCCCCCAAAAAAGTGACCAACCCCTTTAAGCCATGACAGCAAATATCTATACAAGAGAGTCCACTGCCCTGTATCAAAACTCTTGTAGCTTTTCCTTGTACCCTTTTCAAGAAAATACATGTAACAGCAAAGTTCACAGTGACAAGGACATTCACAGTGATCTTAAACATAAAGAAATGTATTTAAGGCATAACCTCATTTCCTGATTTAACTCTGTCATGTTTGGTCAGGGATATATTAGACTGTTCTCTTCCTTTACATTCACTGCCCTTTTCATAATCCTTAACCAGTCTCCAGGTAATTTTATCCAAGTGTTTGATCCCCTTCCAAGGAGTACATGAATTCTGTCATGCGGTTCGGACCAGAGTGGAAGTAAAACACTATTCCTTGTCCATGTAAGAAAAGCCCATCTCTATGATTTGTGCGGCAGACACCAGCATCCTTTCTCCTTCTTGCATTTTATACAATGACATTTTCCTGTACTTTACTCCCCTCTAGTGGAACGAATATGTGACAGAAATGTATTCAGAATGTACTGCTAGTGTAGACGTCCTGCACTGTTTAATAACCCCCTGTTAAAGTATGTTTTTTCACAGATTTTCTGTTTCTGTGCTTAATTTATTTCATGTTGTTTTTTTCCATTTAGAGACGTAGCCACTTTAAAAATTCAGTTGCAGATGGAAACAGCAGCTTTGTCTCCTTTCACATCAGCGTTTTGGCATTCCGGTTTTGAGATCCGGCAGAGGTTCTCAAAACTGGCCCAAAACGGTTCATGTAGGGCCAATCTCTTGTGAATGGAGTATGCTCCATTCAGGAGGCATCAGTATGCATTCCGTTCTAGTAGCATTCCGTTTTGTGACCGGACACAAAACCGCTGTAAGCTGATGTTTTCTGTCCGGTCATTGAAACTGAACAAACCAGATCCAGCACTAAAAACAATGTAAGTCAATGGTGCAGGATCCGTTTGTTTTTTTCGGATCCTAAAAAAACGGACCAGTCACCCATTGACTTACATTGTTATTAGTGACAGAACCAGTTTATTTCGTTTCGATATAATACAACTGCATCCTAACAGAACGGATGTATCCTGATGTATTAAATCAAATGGAACTGTTTTGGTCCGCTTTTGAGATCATCTGCTGGATCTCAAAACCGAAAACCAAAGCACAGATGTGAAAGTAGACTTAGCTCCACTCCACTATCATATGTGATATAAAGCTGTGGGCCACTTACTGACGAAATTTCAGATATGGCATAACCTGATGCATAATGCCATAAAAATCAGTACTTCAGCATGATCAATCCTGCCTTGTTAGTAATTGATACTGACTGTAAACTGGGGCCATAGTTCCCAAGATGGTGGTGGTCACGTGATTTAACTATGTAAACGCCTCCCCAGCTGCGTTCTCTTCTATGCACATGCTGAGCGCATTCCCCACAGGTGCAGATGCAGGCAGCAAATCTCCACTATCTGTGCATACGCTGAGCGCTTTCAGTGCCTGTGCCATAGAGAGCGCAGCCAGGAAGACAGTCATGTGGGTGAATCATGTGACCGTCGTCATCTTGGCCGCTATGGATGTGGCAGATGCCCAGGAGCGGACTGGGAACTTAAAGTGGTCCTGGAAAAAATACTAAAAGGGGCCCTGTTTTGTTGTCGGGTCCAAATTGATGAAAGGCAGGGTCAGCAATACCATATTGTGGCACATTATACCACCCCAACAGAGCCAAATACCACAGTCCATCACAAAATACATCCCCAAAAACTTCCACTGGCCGGCCGTGAGGAGGGCTCAGACGGCCCCCTGGTCATCGGCCCACCGGGTAAATTTCCCTATAAGGTCTATGGCCAATCCACCCTTAAGATGCCATCTCTAGTGTTTACACTTGGCACCCATAGGCAGCGCTGTTGAGACTTTACATACAGCTTTCTAAAAAAAAATTAACAAATTTCCCTAATAGAATATATTACAAAAACACCATCACTGTCCCTAATAAAACATATTACAAAATAACCCTCACTGTCCCTATTTATTGAAATAAATGTTCCAGTTTAATATTATTTAGCTCTGTAACTTCAAATCTACGTTATTTTATTTGACCACAGTTCTTTGGTTTAAATTACCAATTAACATTTACATACAGTAAGAAAAAACTGTCCGTAAGTATCATATGTATCATATGGACCCAAGATGTAGTTTTAACCTGCAACAGCATCTAAAGTTCTTGTCAGCTGCGGTTTCATGTCAAGTATTGTATGACTTTGCTTTCCATAACACAGTCTCTTCAAGAAACCTTGATCGGGGATCATCACTGGTTCAGATACTGAATTTGATCAGGACTATTTGAGTGTTTATCTAAGGTTACCATAAATGAATAACGTGCAAATTATGTTTTACGTGTAGAAGAGTTTTGAGTAAAGTTGTATTTAGTTGCAGTGCCAAGTTCAAGCTCCTATCCTCAGAAGGAGACATGGATGACAGCCTGGGCATCCATCCAAACTATACAACTGCCATGGATTAGTCTTTTTCGACAAGTCATGGATAGTGTCAAGACCAAATAACAAAGTGAAGGAGAGTTACTGCTTATCTTATGAGGAGTGGATGGTACTGTACTCAAAGGGCTGTTTCCATTTTCCACAGAGTGTGATATATGTTAGATTGCTAAGAGACCCAACTCCTCATCAACAATTTGAGAAATAGCTGAGTACAGTTGCTTATGAACTTCTGCACTGCCACTTCATATAACTCTACGTGACATACAGAAACAAGACAGTTCCTCAGCTGAGAATGTCTAACCTCTATTCTCTAAAGCTTCCCAACATGAAACTGCAAACGTAAAACTCTCAGGATGCTATGTCAATTATAGGCTCGGAGTCAGTGTTGCCAACATTCCTTTCAAATTTTTCTGGACAACTGAACCAAAATTTACATACAGCCCCAAAATTTTTACGGACATAAACCAAACCCCTTTTTTAGAGGACACGCCCCCCCTCCAAGCCCCAGAATTAAGAGGATTGTTCAGTATTTAAAAATAAAATATGGCATATGGACAATAAATCAACAATTTTCAGATGTTACATCCCTGCCATTCTAGTCTGAGTGCTTTGTTTATATGGCTGCAGTGATGATGCCTGTGACACACTGGACTTTCTGGCATCATTGCTGCTGCCTTGTAAACAAAGACTGACAGGCATGTAATAGGCAAGTGTGCACATCTGTCACAATGTTGGTCATGTGCACACTGATGTGCAGGTGTATGGCATGTGACCACTGCAGACAGTTATCAGCATTAGATCACTGATTGGCTGCAGCAGTAACATACCATATACCGGCAAGTCCTTGCTGAAGAAATAGGTGACACATATTTGGATGGACATTACATTCGCCAATACCAAACATACACATCAGCACATACCTTTTAAATCCAGTGATGTCTCCCTGATGTAGATGTTCTTTTTTCTTATCTTCTCTATTTGGCCCACACCGCCATGGCGAGTTCTTTCAGCCCCATCTTCTCTCTGCAGAGTTTGCCACAAAGACACCTTAGATTACCCACTTTTCTGTTATCCTGCTGTTACTTAAAATACTGTGCCCACTGTGCTCCCCAATGTCCCCAAATACTATACGGTAGATATAATAGTGCCATATAGGTAGGACCCCATATAGTTACAGTGCTCCCCAAAGTCCCACTGATACTAATAATTCTCTCCCAGAGTGCCCTCATTTGTAATAGTGCCCCAATAGTGATAATGCTCCACAAGTAGCCCTTTTAGCAGTAGTGCCTTCCATATTGTACTAATAATATTAACACCCCCAATAGTACCACTGGAAATAGTAATAATTACCTGTAATAGAAATAATTTTTCCCATAGTGCCTCCAGTAGTGCTTCCAGAAATAATAAGGACCCGCTGTAATGGTCCCAGTAATTATACTACCTCTTATAGTGCCCCCAGTAGCTTAAATGGTTCCCTCTAATGCCTCCAGTAGTTTAGGTAGCCTCCTATAGTACCCCCAGTAGTTTAGATAGCTCCATGTAGTGCCCCAGTAGTTTAGATAGCCCCCTGTAGATCAGATAGTCTTTGTAGTGCCACGGTAGTTTAGATAGCCCCCTGTAGTTCAGTCAGCCCCCATAGTGCCTCCAGAAGTTAGATAACCAACTTTACTTCAGATAGTGCCCTAAGTAGATTAGATAGCCCCATGTCGTGCCCCAGTAGTTTAGATATCCCCCTTTAGTACAGATAGCCCCATAGTGCCCCCAGAAGTTAGATAGCCCCCTTTAGTTCAGATAGTCCCTGTAGTGCCAAAGTTGTTTAGATAGCCCCTTGTAGTTCTGGTAGTCCCCATAGTCCCCCCAGAAGTTAGATAGCCCCTTTTAGTACAGATTGTAGTACAGATATAGTGCCCCAGCAGTGAAATAAAAACAAAAATTACATACCTGATTCCTTAAGACAGTTCTCCATGCCACTAACTCTGCCGGGCCCAGGACAGAGGTACTGTAACATTAGGCTCCAGGCTGCCTGCCTTCGGCCTATTGTACATCGCAGGCAGAGCCTGCATGGATCCACAGTATTCACGGCAAATGCGGTGTGAATACTGTAGTAGATTCATGGACTGTAAAAACACCCTGTTTTTACGAACTGTCCGTGAATCTACGGACGGTTGGCCACCCTGCTCGGAGTTGTATTTTTGTACCAGCCAGAGAGTTGCAAGTTGGAGACCACTTCCTTGAAGCAGTGCTTCTCAGACTCTGTGGCAAGTCTCATTGGTGTAGTGGCCACCAAATGAGGCTCAGCTGTGGAGCTACAGTTTTGACATGTGAACATGAGCTGCACAGGCTCTCTGGCTTAATCAATCTACCATTGACCTATTGGCTCATTGTTACACTGGATTCAGGAGAAAATAAAAGATAAACTGAGGTACATTTTATTTAGGTAAGGACTACAAACAGTGGTAAGTCCTAGGCTTCATCATATTCTGGCAAATGAGGCTTCTAAGAACGGGAGAAATTCATAACTGCCCTTGCTCTTTGGTAGGATGTATATTTACCCTAGCATAGATCCTA
This sequence comes from Rhinella marina, assembly GCA_900303285.1. Taxonomy (NCBI): domain Eukaryota; kingdom Metazoa; phylum Chordata; class Amphibia; order Anura; family Bufonidae; genus Rhinella; species Rhinella marina. Next base: position 87,431 of record ONZH01029152.1, read on the forward strand.
ATTTTCACCACATTTTGGTATGGTAATTTGTAAATCTCTCATTACATTAACAAATACAAATACTATATATACTTATGAAGTGCCATCAAGACAAAATTGACTTCTAACCAAAAGATTAATAGACTTTTCTTTCATTATTCACATTTCAGAGTGGTATGTTTATTTCTCTGCTTATATCCATTTTTTGCAGTCATCCTCTACTTGTTCAATCTTCAACTTTTATAATCATATTTTTCATTTTTTTCTAATTTATGGGGTCACCTCATAATATGCCAAAGATACAATAACTTCAGTATGGTCATTTGTGCTTGAAGTAAGAGGTCATGTCTGAGATGAAACCGGTTTATTTATCGCATAACTGTAATTTCAACAATAACATGAGAAAAATTTAGACCCTAGACAACTCTGATTCTTGTTCCTATAGAATCATTATTAGACATATTATAAGACATGCATGATTTAGTAGCTTCATGCATTCCCCATGTAATAATTCCAGAGCCTCTATTCTTATGTCTCCATGTTGTGCCATTCCTTTAATATTTCTACTAGAAGTTGTGAATGAATTACTAGCAGTCTGCAGTAAGAGTACAGAGGGGTGGTAACAAGTTAGGGGGGTGTACCTGCACACACTGACAATGGCAGCACGACAGAAGACAGAGGAGTGTTGCTAAAGCTCAAAATTGGCCACTTTAGAGCTATTTTTCTGATAGAAATGTACGATTTCAGTAATTAAAATATATTACAAAAATGGCCAGCATCACTGTCCCTACACATTACAAAAATAGAAATAAAACGGCAGTTACACTTTAAATATTAAAGTCAGATGCGCTTATCAGCGGTGAACGCGGTTTCTGAGGGGTACAATGACGGAGGGCAGCGCAATAACCGTTCCCTGTTATTGCACTCACTATTTACAAAGAAATCCGCTTCGTCATGAAGTGAATTTTTATGTAAAATTTAGCGAAGCAGCCGAATCAGACTTTCCATAACTTCGCTCAACAATAGTCGGGAGCTGGTGTCTTTACCCTAAGGGTGGGTTTTGTGGTTTTAGTGGCCTTTTTTGAACTTGCATTTCTTTGTGCCCTTTTTCACAGTAAAAACACCAGTTCCAGATGTCAGCTGGAAGTCTATGGGAAATATGAACTGCAGGCCAGAAATTTTTTTCATTAGGTCATGTTTCTTTGGGTCTCTGGTGCTTTTTATATAATTCATCATGCTGAAGCTTTTGCCTTTTTTCTTTCTCTCTATAGGGAAAAAAATTCCAGAAAAAATGTGGTTCACAAAGTTGTTTAGAAAAAAATAACACAGCTAAAAAAACACCAGAAAAACAGCATGTGTTATGGAAAAACTGCAACTGCTTTCTATGGTGTTTTTTTAGTGGTAAAAAATGCCAGAGGAAATCTGTGTAGAGACCCTAAGACTAGTTTCAGATGAGTGAATTGACCTTGGGAAACATGATGCCTATGTGAGCGTGATTTGCCATCCTGAACTCTGCTCTCGTAACAGGACCTCACTTACTGTATAATGATGTATAACTCTGGTTGTCGCTGCCCGACATCAACTCTAATGAACTGTTCTGACCAGAGATGAGCGAATCTATTCATCGATTCGTTGATTCGTATCGAATCTTGGAAATTTTCAGCTGCGAAGCGAATCTGAATATTTGGAGATTCGCTCCGTTAAGATTCAAAAATGTTCCTAAGGCTTTCTACGCATTTGCTACGTACTTGTCCTATAAATTGTACGCTAATGCTACGCATAAGTTACTCTATATGCTGTTGCGTACGAATTCAAGTAATTAGCGAACTTTTACTGTTAGTTCGTTATTCGTGCGCAAAAGCCCGGGAAGAAAGCGGTCACCTGACCTAGTGGTCAGGGCTTGCTCTGATTGGCTCAGGTTCGGTAAGCCAGTGACGCATCACTTCTGCTTTGACTGCTGAGACGAGCAGAAGCACTGTGTGTGAAGTTCTGAGACACTGAGACCTGTGTTGTTGAAATTGGAGTGTAATTGTTCAGGGAATCCATATTACACATCAGGGATACTGTAGGGCAAGTGCAGGGCTAGTAATTAATCAGGCAAGGAGAGAGAGACAGGGAGAGAGATAGGGAGAGAGACAGGGACAAAGACCAGCTGAAGGGCCACAGAGTGAAGTGAAAAATGTCTGGAATGGATAAGGAAAAGAGGTCCAGTTCCAGCCAGACCTCGAGCTCTAAAAAAAAAAAAAAAAAAAAAGGAGAAGGTGGCACAGGGCAGCAGTGCCAAAGGACCTGTGGCCGGAGCTTCTACTTGTAGTATTCGCAATACTTGGCCGGTTTTCCACCGGGCTAACCCACCAAGGCGCAAAATTGTAGTGGAGGAGAAAGTGGATGACATAGTGGAATGGATGGCACGCTCATCTCAGTCTCAGCCGGATGATCTACTGTCATCTGCTGATACAGTATCCATATGTAGACAGGGATCAGACTCAGAGCGTTCCTTCTGCTGCACCATTCCTCTCCAGCAAAGCCTGTCATTTTCGTATGCAATTTGTACGCTCATGCGCACGTGTTCAAAGAAGTTGCGTACCTTCATTATAAATCATTAAAATGTTGTAAGGTCCTGTTATAAGAGCTCAGAATGGGAAATCACACAGTCAACTCGCTCATCTGAAACTAGCCTCCATTCTGAACAGACCATAGTCCAGTGATGGCTAACCTCCGGCACTCCAGCTGTGGTGAAACTACGACTCCCAGCATGCTCCATTTATTTCTGTGGAGTTCTGAGAATAGCCAAGGAAGTGTGCATGTTGGGAGTCATAGCTTTACCACAGCTGGAGTGCCAGAGGTTAGTAGAGTGGGATTCAAATTTTTAACAACAGGTTTCCTACTCAACATTGCGGCATCATGACACGACTCCGCCAGAGCACCAGATTGGGACTCAGCCGGTAACTCGGTTCTCCGATCCAGTTGTAATTTTAACAACCGAATCTGGAGAACTTAAAGGGAACTGGCTGAATCCCATGCATGGGAGGTTAGCCAGATATTAGATCCCATTCAGACTACCCTATGGTCGCATATCCGGGTCTGTGCCTCCACATCGCAAAAGAAAGAACATGTCTTGTCTTTTGCTGTAGGTTGTGGATCGTAGACCATTCAAGTCAATGGGTCCACAGTGCACATAGCCATCTGCGGTCCACAACACGGACATGGCCAATATCGTCGTCTGAATAGGGCCCTAATCTGTGTGTGGTATCTGGGGCATAGGTGGTCTTTACAGTACAGCTATGTATCCTCCATAAATTGTGCTGCCTATAATAAATATGATATTATAACCTATTTATATTAAACTAGCAAAAGGACCCGGCTTCACCCGGGTATATTTAATCTATTTCGCCTTAACAGTTACAATCAAAGCGCTCTCCCCTTTAACTTTGACCTCCACAGCAGCCTGCCCGATGGGGGGCCAGAGGTCCGTTTGTAGGCCGGACAGTCCGGCTTTCAGACTCCCTGTCCTCCATCCGGCGCAGGGCTTGGATGGACACAGAGATGTCCTTTAAACAGCTCACTCTCAGACAGCGGCACTGTGCAGTCTGACCATGAGCTGCAGGGAGAAAGTCATCCTCCCTCCCACCCATGCAGCTGAGAGAAGTTGATTCTTACCTTCATTTTTGCAATCCCTGTTGGCTGCGGAGTGAGAGGGGGCGTGATCTGACCGGGTCAGGGGTGTGGCTTAGTGGGACATGGGGGCGAGTCCTTCTTTTGAGGGTGGCCTGAATTACAGGTTTATGCCATGGTAATTTATGAGGAAACACAGTGGGTAGCAGTGGAAGAAAACATCTTTGATTCCTACTGAACGGTAAATATGTGACATTTACATCATATTAGGTAATGATTGATGATAAATTAAACATCTAAAGTCTAAAACATAAGGTATATTTTTGGTAACCGAATACTCCTGTAACAGTGTCATCCACAGCTCCTTGCCCCTTTAAGGCAGACCTACAGCAGTGAAGAAAACTGGCTGGGTTGTTATGTAAACCTGGGGTGAAATTGTCTATATGTGGAAGCTAACTGCCTGCAAGCATCTATTGGCTGATAAGGGTCATGTGACCAGGCATCTATTGGCTAAAGCATTTTTTGGGAATATCTCAGGAACGGTAGGTCCTGGAGAGCTGAAACCCTTTCTAAAACCTACCCGGACACCTGATGTACCTGTGTGCCAAATTTTCGTAATATAGCTTCATAAAATAGTCGTAAAAAAAGCTCACTTGATTTTCTGACCTTTCCATAGCTGACTTTTCATACTATTGATCCTGCACCATCACCTGTCTATTATTGTGCTTGTTATACTGTTCACACAAATCATTTCTATAAATGCTCAGTCAGCAGCGTGCAGGAAATATCATGTAACTCACTTCAAAACAAACAAAGTTGAAAGGTCTTTTGTAAGCACAACCCTTGAATAAGAAAACTATCTGGAGGATTGTATTACACTACTCCGGTACTGTGACGGCAATCGTATACTGCACTTTTCACTTTCAAGCTTAACAAAGACTTGTGCTCCTCTGTTTTAATTAATAATTGCTCTATAGGTGTTGTCTGACGTAAACTTCACAACGATGGCAAATTGATTCTGGTAATCTCATCAAACTAGCAACCAAACTACATGGTGACAAACAATAAACTTGACCATAATCATGATGCTTCCCTGTGATACAATGACCTGCATAGGTGTACAGTCATGGCCAAAAGTTTTGAGAATGATACAAATATTAATTTTTACAAAGTCTACTGCTTCAGTTTTTATAATGGCAATTTGCATATACTCCAGAATGTTAAAAAGAGTGATCAGCTTAACAGCAATTACTTGCAAAGTCAATATTTGCCTAGAAAATGAACTTTATCCCCATTTCAACATCATTGTAGCCCTGCCTTAAAAGGACCAGCTAACATCGTTTCAGTGATTGCTCCATTAACACAGGTGTGGGTGTTGATGAGGACATGGCTGGAGATCAATCTGTCATGATTAAGTAAGAATGACACCACTGGACACTTTAAAAGGAGGCTGGTGCTTGGCATCATTGTTTCTCTTCTGTTAACCATGGTTATCTGTAAAGAAACACGTGCAGTCATCATTGCACTGCACAAAAATGGCCTAACAGGGAAGAGTATCGCAGCTAGAAAGATTGCACCTCAGTCAACAATCTATCGCATCATCAAGAACTTGAAGGAGAGAGGTTCCATTGTTGCCAAAAAGGCTCCAGGGCGCCCAAGAAAGACCAGCAAGCGCCAGGACCGTATCTTAAAAGTGTTTCAGCTGCGGGATCGGGCTACCAGCAGTGCAGAGCTTGCTCAGGAATGGCAGCAGGCAGGCGTGAGTGCATCTGCACGCACTGTGAGGCGGAGACTCTTGGAGCAAGGCCTGGTCTCAAGGAGGGCAGCAAAGAAGCCACTTCTCTCCAGAAAAAAACATCAGGGACAGACTGATATTCTGCAAAAGGTACAGGGAGTGGACTGCTGAGGACTGGGGTAAAGTCATTTTCTCTGATGAATCCCCTTTTCGATTGTTTGGGACATCTGGAAAACAGCTTATTCGGAGAAGACGAGGTGAGTGCTACCACCAGTCTTGTCTCATGCCAACTGTAAAGCACCCTGAAACCATTCATGTGTGGGGTTGCTTCTCAGCCAAGGGAATTGGCTCTCTCACAGTCTTGCCTAAAAACACAGCCATGAATAAAGAATGGTACCAGAATGTCCTCCGAGAGCAACTTCTCCCAACCGTCCAAGAGCAGTTTGGCGATCAACAATGCCTTTTCCAGCATGATGGAGCACCTTGCCATAAAGCAAAGGTGATAACTAAATGGCTCAGGGAACAAAACATAGAGATTTTGGGTCCATGGCCTGGAAACTCCCCAGATCTTAATCCCATTGAGAACTTGTGGTCAATCATCAAGAGACGGGTGGACAAACAAAAACCTACAAATTCTGACAAAATGCAAGCATTGATTGTGCAAGAATGGACTGCTATCAGTCAGGATTTGGTCCAGAAGTTGATTGAGAGCATGCCAGGGAGAATTGCAGAGGTCCTGAAGAAGAAGGGTCAACACTGCAAATATTGACTTGCTGCATTAACTCATTCTAACTGTCAATATAAGCTTTTGTTACTCATAATATGATTGCAATTATATTTCTGTATGTGATAAAAACATCTGACAAACACACATAAAAACCAGAGGGCAGCAGATCATGTGAAAATATAATATTTGTGTCATTCTCAAAACTTTTGGCCATGACTGTAGTAAATCTAATAAAACAAATATTTTTACAGTGTTATAGACTGTTCAGAGCAGTGGAGTTGAACCTGTAATATTATTGGAGGCTCAAATGTGGCCATTGACTCCATCAAAGAACAAAACATCTTAACCCCTTCAAGACCAAACCATAAGGACCAAGCCACATTTTGCAAATCTGACATGTTTCACTTTGTGGTAATAACTCTGGAATGCTTTTACTTATCCAAGCGATTCTGAGATGGTTTTCTCTTGATGTATTGTACTTCATGTTAGTGGTAAATTTGAGTCAATATGTTTTACCTTTATAAAAAAAAACCAGACATAGGGCCAAGAAGAGTGATGGACAAACATTCTTAATTCAACCTAGGAAAGAGAACTTTCCATGTCTGAAATGCTGTAATTGTGGTAATACGTTAAAGGGTGATACATATACCCTTCCTTATAGTAGGATAAACTATAAGATTTAAAATAGTTATACTTGTAGTTCGAAATATGTGGTATATATAATACAATGTCCCTGCAGTTTGATTTATGTGGGAGAAACAATGGAGATTAGGGAAAGGATTAGACATTCTGTTAATCAATTAAGATTCAAGGTTATTGACTCTGTACCCTCTCTTCGTAGGTCTGTTACGCCAGAAAGAATTGAAATGGATTCATACGGGCGGAGCCTGACCTCGCTGGATGGCGGCTGCTTGAGAGAAGCACTCCTGCCACCAAGCACCTTTTTAGCCTATTCCTTAGCACTATCCCATCGGCATGGTGAAAATCCAACCCAAGGATTGTCCCAGGGAGATGCCCGGAGTACAAAAACTCAAAAAATCAAGACCTGAGATGGATAAATAACTGCATAAAGCGAAAGCCCAGACAGCTTCCCGTGCTCCCAAGATGGCGTTGAGACATCAGGAAGCTGAAGCCATATATGGAGACAAGCACAGTGACGAGTGTGATGTGCACACAGGATCTATTTCTACACCCTATGAAGTGAGTGATTCGCCAGCTCTCACCAGAAACTACTTAGATGGTGCCAAAGGGCTCTAAGCCCCCATTGCTGCAGACTTGGACATAAAAGCAGATATCCGCCATATTGGGGACAGAGTTGAAGCCTTAGAGCAAACACAGGAAACTTTGGTCAATTTCAGCGGTTAGTGGCGCTCTGGGAACTCATCGCAATGCAATAAATAACTCACTGCTTATGTTGAAAGACCAGGAGAATAGAAGCCGTAGGAAGAACCTACGGATAAGAGGTTTACCCGAAGCTTCAGATAAGGAGGACTTGTTTGCCTTCATGCGTGAAATTACCACCACTCTGCTGGGCCCAGAAAGAGCTGAAGCCATGATAATGGAGAGAATACATAGAGCTTTGCGCCTGAAGCCCTCTCCCACAGAAAACCCTAGAGACGTAATCTGCGGATTACTCAGCTACCGAGACACAGACGCCATCCTACAGAAAACCAGAGAGCTGGGCGACGTAGTATACGAGGGAACAAAGCTGCTTCTACTCTCCAAAAAAGAAAGATGTTAAAACCACTAACGGATCGCCTCCGCTCAGTCAAGGTACCTTATAGATGGCTTTTTCCGTTCGGCCTTCTGGACACTTCGGGAAATCGTTGCATAACTATTAGATCTCCAGAAGATCTGAACCAGCTATGGGAAGCCCTGGATATGCCTCCATTAGACGTACCATCATGGCTGCCTATACCTCTAGAGGACGAACTCCCACCACTGGCTACTCTGCCTAGATGGTTGAAGGTCAAGAAACAGAAAAGCTTGAGAGGCAAAAAATCCACTAACATGGATTCCAATGATTGATTGCACAGTTTTCCTTAATCTGCAGCATTTGGAATACTGACATGGTTATGTCAGGAATCCCTCACTTGGGTAATGTTTACTAACTGATGCTATCACTTCACCATATTCTCACATTGTGTATGGTTTGTGCTCAGTTTTATTGCATCTAGATATGCATATATTCTTTTCTTATTTCTATAAGGTTATTATACCTTATGTTATTTCACTGGGATAGTTTTTTTCCCTATTTTTAGCCTTTCTAGCCCAATAGGCTTAGTTGAAGGCTGCTTGGGCGGATCAGGCTACACTTATGTGTGTACTACCTCCCCCCTCTCAGCTCCTTATGGAGCCTTCTATATTTGTTATGATGGCATATGTTTACACCTGAAGGCAGTAGGATCTTTCATTCTTTATATTTATATTTTTTGTTCACCTTAATGTTTGACTGTTGGGTCAAGGAGCAATTGAAATACACATCTATGGTGCTTCTCATTACAAACTTGAAATGGCTGCCTTGAAGCTTAACTTGGCTTCCTTTAATGTACAAGGCTGCAACAACCCTCTCAAAAGAAGTCGTATTTTTCAAATATTAAAAGAGGCTGAGGTGGATGTTGTAATGCTTCAAGAGACCCATTTTACAAGGGGACATGTACCAAAATTATCACATTCCTATTACCAGACTTGGTTTCATTCTTGCTATGACCATTCCTCTTCTAGGGAAGTTAGTTTTGGCATCAATAAAAATATCCCCTTTACAGTGTTGTCAGAGGTAGCGGATCCTGACGGTAGATATTTACTCCTTAGGGGTAAGATGGGAAATGTTGAGGTCACTTTATGTAATCTTTATGCACCTAACATAAGAACAGTTAGTTGGCTGAAGGATATTTTGCAGACAATCTCGCTGCTTGCAACTGGTCTATTGATTGTAGGAGGCGACCTCAATGTAGCCCTGAATCCCCTACTGGACTCATCCGCTCGAAAATCCGCAATCTCATTTACGGCGCTCAAAAGCATACATAAACAAATTAGGGAACTTGGCTTGAGTGACGTCTGGAGGTCCATACACGCAGATAGAAGGGATTATACATTTTATTCTAATCCCCACAGGTCTTACCAAAGACTCGATTATCTTCTTATACCGGATCAATGTCTAACACGGATCATTAGAGCAGATATACATAATATCACGGTATCTGATCATGCTATGGTCTCCATTTCTATGTCATTCCCTGAAATACCAAAAAGGGAATGGACGTGGAGGTTAAATCCCACCCTGCATGAATCTTCTTCTACCATAAACACTCTAAATAAAAAGCTTCAGGAATATTTTGATATCAATACACAATCAGACACATCTCCTTCCTCTATTTGGGAGGCCCATAAAGCCTTCATCCACGGACAACTGATAGCGCTTGGCTCACATCTGAAATAACAAAGATTAGCACATTTATCTTCCCTACTAACAAAAATAGCAGTTCTAGAACAATCACATCAAAGATCAATGGCTATCAAAGATCACGAGGCACTGGTGGCACTGAGGGTTGAACTCAAACTATTACTGAACACGAGAGCAGCTCAAGCATATCTTAGAGTAAAACATAAACATTATGCACACGGGGAAAATTATGACAGCTCTAGTTAAAAAACGCATTGACCAGTCTCACATTTCACAAATGAAGACGCAAGACGGTAAGATTACCAATACGACTGCAGGAATATCTAAGATTTTCTCCCAGAGATTAGACCATATAAGGCATTTCTTGAAAAAGCTAAATTTGCCCACCCTGTCTAATGAACAATGTTCAACATTAGTAGCTCCCATAACCCTAATTGAAGTACAAAAAGTCCTCAAATCAATCCCGTCTGGTAAGATCCCTGGACCGGATGGTCCCCCAACCTCTTATTATAAGAAGTTTATGCCGGTTTTAGGCCCACACTTGGTTATATATTTTAATCCTTGCTTTCTGGGTCGAATATTGCGAAACAAGCGCTAGAGGCTCACATTACTAAACAAGCGCTAGAGGTCTCAGGATCCAAGCTGTGAGCTTCAGGAACTCTGGATGAGGATAAAGAATGGGGCCCTGGTGAAGAAGGTTTCCCTTTAAGGGTAGTATCCAAGGTCCCGAACAGGATAGATTCTTCAGAGGAGCAAACCAGCTTCTCTTCGGCCAAAACGGAGTTATTAGAATAGTTGTGGCCCGATCTTGTAGGATCTTCTGTATTGTTCTCGGAATAAGAGGTAGAGGGGGAAATGCATAGCATAGCTTCCAATTCCACTTTTGAGCGAAAGCATCTATTGCCCAGGGATTGTCCCTGGGATTCAGGGAGTAGAACTTCCCTACCTTTGCATTTTTCCGGGTCTCAAACAGATCTATGTCCGGAGTCCCCCATCTTCCCGTTAGAAGTGAGAAGGTCTCGTGGTCTAGGGACCATTCTGTTTGATCCAGTTGTTGTCGACTCAGAAAATCTGCTTCTATGTTTAGAGAGCCTTTCAGATGAGTCGCAGAGATAGAAAGCACGTGACTATCTGCCCAGGAGAAGATTTTGTTTGCTAAGGTTTGGAGCAAAAAGGATCTGGTGCCTCCTTGGTGAGAGAGATAAGACACTGTTGTCGTGTTGTCCGACAATATCCTTAGATGATTCCCTCCTAGGAATGATGCTGAAGCCTTCAGTACCTCCCATACAGCTTGGAGTTCTCTGAAGTTTGAAGACTTTGAAGCAATTGACTGAGGCCAGATTCCCTGGAAGCAGTAATCTCCAACCTTGGCTCCCCATCCGTGTAGACTGGCGTCCATAATTATCTGTATCTGGGGATACTTTTGCCAGACTACCCCTCTCGACAGATGCTGACTGTTTTTCCACCATACGAGAGATATTTTGACTACTTCCGGGATAAAGACGACTTTGTCCAGGGACTGATGCTGCTTGTTCCACACCTGGAGAATCCAAGATTGTATTTTCCGGTAGTGAAGCTGGCTCCATGTGACAGACTGGATGCATGATGAAAAAAGGCCCAATAAACTCATTGCTTCCCTTATTGTGCATTTCCTTTTCTTTTGGAACGAATTGACTCTGGTCGTGATATTCTGAATCTTGTCCTGAGGAAGAAACGTCATTTGTAACTGGGAGTTTAGCAGTACTCCTAGGAATCGAACTGATGTGGACGGAACTAGGGAAGACTTGCCGAAGTTGATTATCCACCCCAAAGACTTCAGAGAATCTAGAAGGAGATTCAGATGTTCTCGGATAAGGTCTTCTGAGTTTCCCACCAGGAGAAAGTCGTCCAGATAGGGGATTATGATTACCCCCAACTGTCTGAGAGAAGCTACCATCTCCACCACCAGTTTGGTGAACACTCTCGGGGCGGATGAAATTCCGAAAGGAAGGACTGAGAACTGGAAGTGATGGATTAGGCCCGCCGAGTCCTGAACCGCGAAACGCAGGAACTTCTGAGACTATGGGTATATGGGTACATGGTAATAAGCATCTTTTAAGTCGATGGTGCACATCCTGGCATTTTTTGTGATTAGAGGAATGACTGACGATAGGGTTTCCATTTTGAAACGCTTGTAAGCGATGTAACGGTTGAGGAATTTCAGGTTTATTATTGTGCGGTACGCACCCTCTTTTTTCCTTACTAGGAATAAGGTTGAGTAATAACCTCTTCCTTGTTGGAATTCTGGAACTTCCACTATTGCGCTCATATGAAGAAGATCCTGAACCCCACACCAGATTTGATTCTGATTCGAAAAGGAGCCTGGGTTTGTGATTACAAATCTTTTCGGGGGGACTGAGGAGAACTCTATTTTGTATCCTGAGCGTATTATAGCTAGGGCCCAAGTATTTCGAGTTATCAGCTCCCAGGAAGAAAGAAAATTTCTCAGCCTACCCCCTACTTTGGCGTCACTGTTTGTTGGCCGGTCTAGACTGTGGGTTAAGGAGGAAGCCTCTTCCTCTGCCGCCCTTGGGGTAGCTCCAATGTCCCGATTTGCCTTTCCCTCTTGAGGAGCGTTCATGGGACGAGTAGGGCCAAAAGGGATATTTCCTTTTGAGAGATCTCTCCTCAGGAAATCCCTTTTTCTTATCGGCCGCCTTTTCTAGAATTCTGTCTAATACTGGTCCGAAAACGTATTCACCAGAAAAGGGGATGGAACAGAGTTTCATCTTAGAAGCATTATCCCCTGACCAGGATTTCATCCAGATGGCTCGACGAGCCGCATTAGATAGTCCTGCGTCTCTAGCAGAAAACCTAATGGACTCAGCCGAGGCATCCGCCAGGAAAGCAGTTGCTGATTTAAGAAGAGGAAGGGATCCCAGGATCTCTTCTCTAGGGGTCTTATTTTTTATGTGTTCCTCAAGTTCGTTCACCCAGAGCATCATGGATCTGGCTACTGATGTAGCAGCGATGTTAGATTTAATATTAAATATAGCCGCTTCCCAGGATTTTCGTAACAGGGCATCAGCTTTCCTTTCCATCGGATCCCTTAGTTGGGATGCATCTTCAAAGGGAAGGGAAGTCATAGTCATGACAACTTTGGCGACCTGTATATCGATTTTAGGTACCACATCAAACATTTTAGACTCCGTAGGGTCAAATAAGAGTCTATTTTTAAAGTCTCTGGACACCCCCAAGCGCTTTTCAGGCTCTGCCCACTCATCCAAAACCATCTCCTTAATATTGACATTAATAGGGAATACTTTTGCCCGTTTAATTTTCAAACCCCCAAACATTTCGTCTTGAATTGAATGAGGTTTCTGTTCCTCCTCCACCCCCATTGTAGCTCGAACGGCATTCAACAGTTCTGCTATGGTTTCATTAGGGAAGAAGAATTTCCTATTTCCTTCCGGGAAATCAGTATCGGAAAAATAATCTTCCTCTTCCCCAGCCTTGGATGAGGAGGCTTCCTCATTATAGATATCAGAATCAGATGAGGAAAGGCAGGGCATTTTTTGGCATTTGGGTGGTGGAGGCAAAGGTTGAGGTGCCATACTGGAAAGAGAGGATTTTATCTCTTCCTGAATCATCGATCTGAAGTCTTCCAGTAAGGAAGGCTGTTCTTCCCTTGCAATGTTAGAAATACATGCTGTACATAATTTTTTGGTGTAAGTGTCACGACAGGGAAACAAGGGATAGTGTGCCCTGTCTGAACCCCACCTCTTTCCCTGCCTACTTACAGTAGATGCCCTAGGCGACAAAACCGTAACTTGGAGACGGTCTCTATGCTGAGTACGTGCACAGGGTAGGGAAGGGAACACAGGGAAAGACAAACACAGACAGAAACAAACACAATAGCAGAATCGTCAGCAAGCCATGTCAAGAACAGGAGGTCACGTCAAATACCGAGGGGAATCACAAAAGCGTAGTCTAAGTCCAAAGCCAAAATCCAATATACCAATAATCCAAAATCAAGGTCCAACACACAGCACTGATCTCAGAAGACTAATCACAGGCATCTGAGTGAGGCAGTTGCCATCTTTAAATAGCCCGCCCAGGATCATGTGATGTGGCCAGCATCACATGACCTGAGGCGGAGCAAGCTGTCCAAACAATATGTAAAATAGCCATGTGGTGTGATCAGCACCACATGGCTAAACCCAAACAGAGAATTAACTCATGAAGTGCTGGCTGACAAGACCAGCACTTCAATTCCCTATTGCTCGTCTCTAGGGGGGCGGAGAGGTCCAGCAACGTCGTGCAGAGGGAGCGCGACGCCGACCTCGCGTGACAGTACCCCCCCTTCACGAGGGGCCACTGGACCCTTACCAGCGGGAGCAGGCTTATCGGGATGCTGCAGATGGAACTTTCGGATGAGCGAGTCTGCATGCATCCTGGTCAACGGTACCCAAGACCTGTCCTCAGGACCGAACCCCTTCCAATGTACGAGGTACTGGAAGGAATTCCGGACCCTTCTGACATCCACAATTCTGGCAATCTCATGCTCCATTTGTCCTGCTACCTCAACCGGAGGCGGAGACTGTTCCTCAGGACCAACGGGAGCAACATAACGTTTGAGCAAAGACACATGAAAAACATTATGAACGCGAAGGGAGTCGGGTAAACATAACCTAAAAGAAACCGGATTGATCACCTTGGTGATCCTGTAAGGACCAATGAAGCGAGGTGCAAACTTATAGGATGGTACCCTCATGTTGAGATTTTTAGTCGATAACCATACCTTATCCCCAACCTTAAAATTCACACCCTTAGAACGTTTTCTATCAGCCTTAGCTTTTTGAACTCCTTGGGCCTTTTCCAGGTTCGACTGAACCTGTGCCCAAACTGTGCACAGTTCTTGAGAAAAATCATTGACCTCTGGGACAACCGACGCAGATGGGGAAAAGGAGCTAAAGCGTGGATGAAAACCCATATTGCAGAAAAACGGCGACATCCCAGAGGATGAATTAACACGATTATTAATTGCAAATTCAGCCAGAGACAGGAATCTGGCCCACACATGTTGGTTATCAGAAACATAACATCTAAGATATTGCTCAACGGATTGGTTAAGACGTTCAGTCTGACCATTGGTCTCCGGATGAAAGGCTGATGAAAAGGACAAAGAGATACCAATCTTATTACAGAACGCCCTCCAGAACCTAGACACAAACTGTACTCCCCTATCAGAAACGATATTCTCAGGAACACCATGTAGTTTTACAATATTATCAATGAACACGGACGCCAAGACCTTCGCAGAGGGTAATTTACACAAAGGAATAAAATGACACATTTTGCTGAATCTGTCAACCACCACAAATATCACGGTTTTACCCTCAGAGCACGGCAAGTCCGTGATAAAGTCCATGGACAGAAGTGACCAAGGTCTACTAGGTATGGGTAAAGGATGTAACTCACCCATAGGTCGTGTCTTGGAATTCTTGGACCTGGCACAAGTGTTACACGCAGTTACAAAAGCCTGAACATCTCTGGAGATTGACGGCCACCAATACTGCCTAGAGACCAACTCCTTGGTGGCATTGATGCCAGGATGTCCACACAAAACAGAATTATGGCACTCACCCAGCAGTCGCAACCGCAAATGAGCCGGCACAAACAATTTGTCATTGGGGGTACCAATGGGAGCAAGATGTTGTCCTGCCGAGATTTCAGAAGCGAGGTCAGATGAGGTAGTGGCCACGATGATATCAGCTGGCAGGATGGGCTCAGGAGGGACGTCAGGAGGCTGATACGCCTGGAAACTTCGGGATAAGGCATCGGCCTTAACGTTCTTGCTCCCGGGTCTGAAGGTAACACAAAAATCAAAACGAGTAAACAACAAAGCCCACCTCGCCTGTCTAGGATTCAATCGCTTAGCCGATTCTAGAAACATTAAATTCTTATGATCCGTGAGGACCGTAATGCGGTGAAATGCCCCTTCTAAAAAATGACGCCATTCCTCAAATGCCCACTTGATTGCAAGTAACTCCCTATTCCCAATATCATAATTCCTCTCGGCAGGAGAGAACTTGCGGGAGAAGAAGGCGCATGGCATAAGATTAGTTAAGGTGGAAGACCCCTGGGACAGTACAGCCCCCACACCATCCTCAGACGCATCCACCTCAACTACAAAAGGCTTACTTTGATCAGGCTGGACCAACACAGGAGCATTAATAAAACACTGCTTTAACCTTTCAAAGGCCTCAATTGCTGCAGGGGGCCAATTGACCAGATCAGCCCCCTTGCGAGTCAAATCCGTAATGGGTTTGGCTACCACTGAAAATTTTTTGACAAATTTACGATAAAAATTAGCAAACCCCAGAAATCGCTGGAGCGCCTTCAAAGAGGAAGGTCGCACCCAATCCACAATGGCCTGTACTTTAACTGGGTCCATTTTGAAAGAAAAAGGGGTGAGAATGTATCCCAAAAGGCCACTTCCTGAACACCAAAGGTACACTTTTCCCCTTTAACAAACAACTTGTTTTCACGCAACACCTCCAGCACTTGCCTAGTGTGAGATACGTGACTCTCCCAGTCTGCAGAAAAAATCAGGATGTCATCAATATAGACAATTACAAATTTCCCAATAAATGGTCTAAAAATGTCATTGACAAAGTTTTGGAAAGTTGCCGGAGCGTTACTTAACCCAAAAGGCATTACCAAGTACTCATAATGACCCTCCGGGGTATTAAACGCAGTTTTCCATTCGTCCCCCTCACGAATCCTGATTAGGTTGTATGCCCCCTTCAAATCCAGCTTGGTGAACCAACAGGCCCCCTGGACCTGATTCAGCAAGTCAGGAATAAGGGGCAACGGGTATCTGTTTTTAACAGTGATTTTATTGAGCTCCCTGTAATCGATACAGGGCCTCAATCCTCCATCCTTTTTACCAACAAAGAAAAAACCTGCCCCCATGGGAGAAACTGAAGGCCGGATGTGACCCTTGGCCAGACTCTCTTTGAGATAATCCCTCATGGACTGACGTTCAGGAGTAGAGAGATTATAAATGCGACCTTTGGGATATTTGGATCCCTCAATAAGGTCGATGGCGCAATCATATTGCCGGTGAGGAGGGAGGAACTCAGTCTCGGACATGGGAAAACACGTCAGAAAAATCGCCAATATACTTGGGCAAGGAAAGAGACTCAGTGGTACCTCCCAACTGCAATACTGATCTACAACATTTGTTACAATTCATTCCCCATTTTTCCAATTCACCTACCGACCAGTTGATCACAGGGTTGTGGTCCTGTAACCAAGGCAGACCTAAAACAAGGTCGGCAGGTAAATCCTTTAATACAAGGAAGGAGCAAGTCTCAGTATGGGTAATTCCTACAGTTAATACAACCTCAGGAGTACAAAACTCCACTCTCCCATTATTCAATGGAGTGGAATCCAGTGCGATAATTTGAATTACCTCCCTTAAAGGAATTATAGGCACACCCACAGATTGCACAAAATCATAATCAATAAAATTAGCAGCAGAACCTGAATCCACAAATGCTTCACCGGATCTCTTGAGTTGGTTATAAGAAATGGAAATAGGTAACAAGATTTTCTTTCTTACCACCGCAGGGGGTACCTTACTTCCAGGAACAGACCTTTTTGAGAGCAGAAGTCTCGGACACTGCTGGAGCCAGTGGTTCATCTCACCGCAGTAAAAACAGGCCCCTCTCAGGCGTCTCTGATCCCTCATAGTAACTCCCAACTGCATAGGCTCCTCCTGGACCTTGATAGGAGACGGGCTCTGAAGAGGAACTTCGGACAACACGGCAACTTGAGGGGCAACAGAACGTTCCTTTTGTCTCTCCCTAAACCGTCGGTCAAGTTTGATAACTAAGGTCATAGTCGCCTCTAAGGTGTCAGGAGTAGGATAACTAACTAGTAAATCCTTCAGATGGTCAGACAGTCCCACCCTAAACTGGCTTCTCAAAGCAGGGTCATGCCATTTAGAGGACACACACCATTTTCTGAACTCAGCACAGTAATCCTCAACTGGACGGTTACCCTGCCGAATGTCTCTGAGCTGAGTTTCAGCTACAGCGGCCAAGTCAGGTTCTTCATATAAAAGACCTAGGGCCCGGAAAAAAGCCTCCACAGACAATAGACAAGGGGAGTCAGGTGGCAATGAGAAAGCCCACTCCTGCGGATCACCTTGCAGCAAGGAAATAATTATTCCTACCCGCTGCTGCTCAGAACCCGAGGAGTGTGAGCGTAAACGGAAATATAATTTACAACTTTCCTTAAAGGAACGGAAAGTCCTTCGGTCCCCAGAAAACCGATCGGGCAATTTTACATGGGGTTCAATATTGGGGTTTGGCATGGAGGGAACGACTGCGGGTGCAGTCCGCAGCTGCTCCTGATGTTGGAGTCTCCCGGCCAAATCCTGGATCATCTGAGCCATGTTACTCATCTGGTCCGTGAGTACTCGCAACGGCTCCATTAGGTATGGCCTGTGATTCTGTCACGACAGGGAAACAAGGGATAGTGTGCCCTGTCTGAACCCCACCTCTTTCCCTGCCTACTTACAGTAGATGCCCTAGGCGACAAAACCATAACTTGGAGACGGTCCCTATGCTGAGTACGTGCACAGGGTAGGGAAGGGAACACAGGGAAAGACGAACACAGACAGAAACAAACACAATAGCAGAATCGTCAGCAAGCCAAGTCAAGAACAGGAGGTCACGTCAAATACCGAGGGGAATCACAAAAGCGTAGTCTAAGTCCAAAGCCAAAATCCAATATACCAATAATCCAAACGCAAGGTCCAACACACAGCACTGATCTCAGAAGACTAATCACAGGCATCTGAGTGAGGCAGTTGCCATCTTTAAATAGCCCGCCCAGGATCATGTGATGTGGCCAGCATCACATGACCTGAGGCGGAGCAAGCTGTCCAAACAATATGTAAAATAGCCATGTGGTGTGATCAGCACCACATGGCTAAACCCAAACAGAGAATTAACTCATGAAGTGCTGGCTGACAAGACCAGCACTTCAATTCCCTATTGCTCGTCTCTAGGGGGCGGAGAGGTCCGGCGACGTCGTGCAGAGGGAGCGCGACGCCGACCTCGCGTGACAGTAAGATTCCTCCAATTTCTTTCCACAAGATAAGCAGCGGACCGGCTTTTTTGTCTTTTTCTGGACATCTTTAGCTCCCTGTCTATCCGGATGCCGAACCACCTCCTGCATGCTTCTGGCGCTCCGGAAAATGACGTCATCAACGCGCGCCTGCCGCGTCTCGCGCGCACTTCCTGCTTCGGCCACCGGGGGGGAGGAAGGAAGACGCTGTCCAGGTGTCCGGAGCAGCCAAGAAGAAACGGGTGCGACTGCAGCCCGCACGTGCTCACCCTGCTTCCATCATAAAGAAGAAGGAAGGGAGGCACCAGAGGAACAGGCCCCGGATCAACCAGGACGAGTCCTGCACGTCACCCCCTGCTCAGCGTTAGCAAGGAGCCGCGGGCGAGCAGGGGGCAGAAATAAGTAGTCCATTAAAAATCTTCATCTCCCCGGCCATAGGGAGACCTTTCTCCATCCTGGCCTCTGTAGGGACAGGAAACACTGGTGATTGGTGGTGGGAGGGGTGCTTTTAAACCTTTCTCTGTTCCTGCCCCTACAGAGGTCAATCTCCTTGTCATGGCCGTCGTGGTGATGAAATGGAAATATTAGCTGATAGAATAGCCCCCTTTCTTACTCAGTTAATATCACCTGAGCAATCAGGATTTGTTAGAGTTAGAGAATGTAGAGATAGCAGCTTTAGAGTGTTACAAGCATTAGAATATTCTATGATTACAAATTCACAACTAACCTTTCTCAACACAGATGCTGATAAAGCTTTCGATAGGGTAGATTGGAGGTTTATGGAAGTTACACTTCATAGATTTGGATTTCCTGACCCATTTATCACCGCAATTATGTCCCTCTATTCTACGCCCTATGCTAGAGTCGGGGTAAATGGAACATTATCTCCAATTTTTCAGATGACAAATGGCACCTCTCAGGGTTGTCCATTATCTCCATCTCTTTTTATTTTATGTCTGGAGACACTTACACAGGCTATCAGGCAGAACCCCAGTATAAAAGGCCTAGTGGTTTGGCCAGTGTCCCACACTGTGGCAGCTTTTGCGGATGATATGCTCCTGTTTTTGTCTGATCCCGTTGAGGCGTTCCCAGCCATTTTAAAGTTATTGGAAGAATTTGGTCAGTTGTCCAACTTCAAGATTAGTCTCTCAAAATGCACCGCATTGGGCATCAATGTACCAGGGATGGTTATAAAAGAATTATCTAATAAATTCCCCTTTCATTGGACTAATTCCCATATTAAGTACTTGGAAATAAATATTCCTAAGGATGCCAAACTACTTTTTCAATTACATTATCCTACACTCTTGGCGGACCTCAAAACACAATTAAAGGACTTAAACATTCCTTTCATGACCTGGATGGGTAGAAAGAATCTGTTAAAAACATATATCCTTCCCAAGCTCCTATATT
Organism: Rhinella marina; assembly: GCA_900303285.1. NCBI lineage: Eukaryota > Metazoa > Chordata > Amphibia > Anura > Bufonidae > Rhinella > Rhinella marina. The sequence goes on from ONZH01029152.1 coordinate 107,426, forward strand.
TAATGCAGACGCTTCCTATATACTTACCAGCCTCATATTTATTAGAAGTTCGTAGGGTTTTTTCCTCTTTCACTTGGAAAAATGCTAGACCTCGCCTCGCATATAGCACACTAATATTACCCAAACATAAGGGTGGCTTTGGCCTCCCAGACATTACTACATATTATAAGGCTATCCAATTAAGACTACACTCTGAACTCATAGCATCTACTAGATCCAAATTGGGATGTCAGATTGCCAGAAAAATGCTCTCTCCAGGTGAACTGGTACACTTTTGGCAAGTGTCACCCTCGGTGCAAGCAAGCCTCGGGGTGCCTGATTGGTGCAAAGGAGTGGTCAGGGTATGGCAAGCTACAGCTTCCTTGCTAGGTATATCTCATAGTCCTTCACCATTTATGCCCATGCGCTTGCTTCCTTTTTATATGAAAAGAGACTACGTAGATGATCTAGGTATTTGGGTGGCTTTTGGGGACCAGGCGGTGGGAGATGTTGTAAAAAATAATGTGATACCCAGTCTGCAGACCCTCCAGATGTCACTCAAGTTTTCTAAATGGTCCTTCATTCATTATTCCCATTTCTACCTATTTTGTCAAAGAACTTTATACCCACTTGGTATGACACTGTTATTGAAGCTTCTGACTCTAGCAGGGGCCTGATTTCACTTATTTATAATAAAATATTGGAACAAACAGCCACTAAAAAACCCCAGTATATACAGTACTGGGGAGGGTTTTCTCTGATAGCGAAGTACTTGGACTATTAAACAATTCACATGGCTTCTCACGATACATCAGTATACAAGAGAACTCGTATAAATTACTCACAAAATGGTATCGTACTCCTGATGTGATGCATAAAGCGAACCCATCCATATCCCCAGAATGTCGGAGATGTCATAGAGACATGGGATCGGCTTTCCACATATGGTGGACATGCCCTGAAATTGCCCCTTTTTGGGCAGCAGTGACATTGGCTATGTCACAAATTTGTTCCTTGGACAGATATCTCACCTTTACATGTTCTCTTGAATATGTCTGATAGTCCGGGCCTCCTTCATAAACATTCTCTAACTGCTCATTTAATAACAGCTGCTAAGTTACTTATTCCTGTGCACTGACTGTCAGAGAGAGCCCCTTCTTTGAGTGAATGGACTACCAAAGTGCACGATATTTGTAGGTTAGAGGAGTTGTCTAGCTGGGAAACACTGTCCCACGACAAATTCCTTAAAATGTGGACACCCTGGTTTCTTTAGTGTAAGGGTAACCCTTGCTCACCCATCTATTTATGCCAGTAATCTCAATCTACATACATGTTCCTCACTCACATATCGCCTTTCTAATTTAGTTAGTGAAAGTGACTATTATGTGATATGCTTATTTCTCTAATAACAAGATGTGTTAGTTGTCAGCACAGAAAAAGATTTGATGATGATGATATATTATGCATGCTCACATGACCGTTGGCTTGTTTCCATTTCTTTGTCACATTTTCTTTACAAAATGTAACGTGACTCATTTGATGAAAATGAAAATAAAGATTAATTTAAAAAAAAGAATTGGATTCATACACTGCAATCATTGCAAAAATATTGAGTTTAATGTGAGTCATCTGTAGTAGTCATCTCCCTATTCCTCAGATATATGTTTTATGGGGGTTTATTTTTAAATATAGAAAACATATATAATTGAAATGGTGGAAGATGAACACAGTGGATATAACACATTTGATATTGGTTAGTTTTTATTAGGACAAGATCGGCTGATTGGCCAACATCAATGTGTATCCAGCAAAGTTGGAACAGTATTTTGATATATTTACATGATGTCTATAGTATATGAGATATGATGTAAGTGGCTAATTATATTACTTTATAATTAAAAAAAATGACACTAGATCTCCGAAATGTGAGAGCGGGACGCTGGAGCACATAGACGGAGATCCGCTGTAAGTGGGCCTTAGGCCGCATTCAGACGGCTGTGTATTGCGGGTCCGCAAAAATACTACGCGAGCCGCACATTGAAGTGAATGGGGCCACATCTATTCTGCAAAATTGCGGTATAGATGCGGACCCATTTACACGGTTGTGTGAATGGGCCCTTAGTCTGTGGTGCCGTCATTTGAGCAGGGGGTTGCCATGGAGACATGACACCTGATAAGCCCTGGAGGTCCTCCCTCCCACGACCATCCCACTGAGGGAGGGGACAGGGGAGATGGAGCAAGGAAAAAAAACTTAAAGGGGATGTCCCACAAAAAATATTCTACAGTTTTCAAACCAGCACCTGGGTCTGAATACTTTTGTAATTGCATGTGATGTAATAAAAAATGTAGCATTAAATTTAGTGCAAGAGACCACTTCCAAGCTATCAGACCTGGTGGCTTACTGGACATCTAGCATTCCAAAATATCCTTCCTAGCCAAAGATAGGAGTTAATTAACCACTACAATCTTACCTATACTAATTTGGCGTTGCCTATCAAGTCCCAAAACACATAACCAAGGACATAGGTTAAAGGGGTATTCTCATCTCAGACTTTGACTAGGATATGTCAGATAGGAACGGGGTCCACGCTTGGATATGCCCCCATTGTCTTATAGGTACGGGTCCCACCGTTGGGACACGCACCTATATAGAGATCGAAGGGGGGAGCGCTGCGTCTGGAGGACCCCAGGTTTCCCCCATTCCCCGATATGCCCCCATTGTCTAAGATGAGAATAACCCTTTAAGGTTAATATTATAGATCTTATTAAAATATATATATATATATATATATATATATATATATATATATATATATACATTGTGCCAATAATAATATGTTCTGTGTTTGCAATAGTTTAAAAAAAGTTGACTGATTTTTCCACACTCCCTTCTGCCAGTGCACTGCATATGAGAAGCCAGGTAAGTAGTCTTATCAGTGCAGAGGATACATTCTGGTACTACACTCAGACATTTGAATATTCAAACAGCACAAAAATGATAAATCAAAGAATATTTTCATATTTAAGGCTATGAAATATATGAATATAAATATATGAAGTACATTGCAGAATTGTTGCTGATACTTCATACCCAGATTGATTCAGTTCAAACAAGGTTCTACATGACATAGGCAGAAGGATAGAGATGCAGATATAAGGAAATGAGGAGAAGCAATGTGACATGCAAAGCCTAACCACACAGAAGTAGCCTTAAATAGCAAACAAATCACATACAAATGTAGACCTCTAGTAAGACTCTGGTATGTCCATGATTATAGAATTTAAAGGGGTTGTTCACTGGGTAAATATTGATAATCTATTATCAGCAGGGGTGCACCAGGTAGGGGCAAGAGGGCGGCAGCGGAAGGGCCATGGGCAATTAGTGCTTTCATTTTGGCAAAGGGGTTAGGTTAAGAAATTGGCATCAGTTTTCGCCTTAGGCAGCAGAAAGGCTAGGTGCACCCCTGATTATCACACCCCTGATTATCAGGATAGGTCATCAGTATCAGATTGGTGGGGGTTCAACTACTGGCACCCCCTGCCGATCAGCTGTTTGAAGTGGTAGTGGCACTCATGCCGTCATCTCGGTTGCAGAGGCAGCGCAGTGTAATTACAACAGCTCTAGCCCATTCACTTGACAAGTGAGACGACAAGGAGGTAATTTTGAAACAGAAGCAGTGCTCACATGAGCGCCACTACCACTTCATACAGCTTAAAGGCCGGAGTTGGTCCCCCTGCAGATTTGATATTGATGATTTATCCTGAGGATAGATCATTAATTTTGACTCACTGCACAACCCCTTTAGCATTGTAGTATCACATATCTTCAAATGAGTGTGCATATGAAAGGTAATGTACTAATCTCCAGAAATGTATCTCCTGACAGACGGTTATGATGCCATGGATATTGATAAACACTGAAGAGTGACTCCACTCAAGAAATGTCCTCTTTAAGGAAACGATCGACTTGGAAAACTCACTGATACATGGAGATTGGTTGATTGCATATACTGATGACAATTCACAGACTTGTAAAGATAGCATCCCCCCTGAGAAAGAACAATGGTTAGTCAAGGGAATGTCCCATGCATATAATTTGAGTTTAATGAGGCAGATTTACTGATGGTGGTGCAGATTACACTGTCTAAATGGCCCGAGAATCCGCCAGATAATCGCTAACGAGCGTTCATAGGAACGCTCGTTGGCAATTATGTGGCGGCGTAGAGGTGCTGCTGATTACCTGACAAACGAGTGAAACGCTTGTTCATCGGGTAATAGACCATTTGTGCGGACACAAAAATTATTGTTTGCCAGCAGCAGATTGTGATGTGTAAATACTGTATGGGAACGAGTGATGGCATTAGCAATTGCTCCTCCCCATACCAGGGAGGAGAAGTAAATACAGTGGTCTCCTCCACTGACAAGCAGACGATTGTTGGGAAGGAACGCTTCCTTCCTGACAATCGCCTTCAGTTTCGTCCGGTCATCACGTCTGCCTGGTCTGCCTGTGAATCAAAGTGCAGGGGGCACAGCAGTTGCAGATAGAGCTGATCCTCTAGGAGCAATGGTAACACCCCTGTTGCTCCTAGAGGCTCATTTTCATATATTAAAACAACATTTTTTCTCAGCAATGTGGGCACATATGAATATGGGACCAACACAGATGTCTTCAGCTGCCAAGCACACATGCAACAGGTCAGGCAGGTACAGATCTGCTGACAGATGCCCTTTAAGATATATGTTCATAATAAAGGCTGATTGAAATATTACAGTTTCTGATGATACGTTCCTTGCACATGTTCTGAGACACTGTACTGTAGCCATCTGTTTAAGCTAGCAGTGAGGTATTCGTTGAATCCTATCTAACAATATTAAAACAGTAAATCAAAAAGAAAAACACTTCAGTCCTATAGTTGCATGTGGGTCTCTGTGTTTTCTAAGCCAGAGGTTTTGGTCACAATTAGTTCTTCAGTGAGAATATAGTGAATTATATGCATTCTCGACTCGATTTTGGCCCATTTTCATTTGCAAATTGCTGGATACGTAGCTAAAGTTTGTTGAAGCAGTTTTTCATAGCTTTTTTAGCCTGTATTTATGGTCTATGGTATTTTGTGGTACACAAACCACGGATCCTAAAAATATGTATACTGACCGCGTGCATGCCGCATAACAGCTGCCGATTCTTGTCCACAAAACGGATAAGAATAGGAAATTTTCTATAATTTGTGGAACTGCAGCACCAATGCATCCGTGTGCTGTCCACATTATTTACTGCCCCTAGAAATGAATGGGTCCACGTACGATCTGCAAACAATACGGATCAGACGTGGACCCCAAATATAGTTGTGTGCATGAGGCCTTAAAGAGCTTAAAAATAAAAACACAATTTGTTATTTTTATGTCTATTTTATCTATACAAGTGACTGGGCAATAGGAGAATATACAGCTAAAAAAAACACTGACATAGAAAAAACAGACATGATGCTTGCATGAACTTTAAACAATCCAGTCTCTGTGTTCATGTTTAAACTCAGTATTTCATTTTTATAACATTATTTTTATTGGTTTAAAAACCAAATAACAGAGTGAAAAGACCATTATATGTATGCCTTTCTGCCCTTTTGTTAAAGTGACTGTCTGGGATTTTAATATTGGTCCAGGATCAGCTATTTTTCACACAATACCAAGTTCAGCCTCATTCACTTGAATAGGACTGAGCTGCACATAAGCCATGTGACCGATGGACATGTCATCACAGGCTAAGGAAGAGTGCTGTCACCTCCATGTTATGACCTTGTGCTAAATAAAAAAAAAATTAAAAACTGACAGTTTTCGCCATCATTCTACACTTATAGGATATAATGGCAAGGTGAAAAAAAGAATGTCTTTGCTAACTTATCGAAAAGAAAAAACAAACATTTTTCATTGACATAAGTATTCAGAGGTGAGATCCTTTACTTAGTACTTACTTGAATCACCTTTGGCAGCTATTCCAGCCTCCAGTTATCTTGAGTATGATGCTTCAAGATTTGCACACCTGGATTTGGGGATTTTCTGCCATTCTTCTCTGCAGGTCCTCCCACTCTTTGTCAGGTTGGATGGGGATGTCGGTGGACAGCCATTTTCAAGTCTCCTCAGAGATGTTTGATTGGTTTCAAGTAATAGCTCTGGCTGGGTCACTCAAGGTCATTCACAGAATTGTCCCTAAGACACTCCTGTGTTGTCTTGGCTGTGTGCTTAGTGTCATCGTCTTGTTGGAAGGTGAACCTTCGGCCCAGTCTTAAGTCCAGAGCACTCTGGATCAGGTTTTATTAAGATTATCTCTGTACTTTGCTCCATTCAGCTTTCTCTCAACCTTGACTAGTCTCCCTGTCCCCACCACTGAAAGACACTGAAAAACACTCCCTTTGCTGTAGGCATGGTATTGGTCAGGTGATGAGCAGTGCCTGTTTTCCTCTAGACGTGACTCTTAGAATTGAGGCCAAAAAGTTCAATCTTGGTTTCATCAGACCAGAGAATCATGTTTCTCACAGTCTGAGTTAACAGACTGAGATAACAAAATGTAAAAAAAAATGAAACTGTCTGAAGACTTCACAATTGCATTGTATAATGATAAAACTGCTTGGTAAGATCCATATCACCATCCAACAGCAGGGCACAGAATACTGTATATCTTAGACTTTAAAGGGAACCTGTCACATTGTACATGCAGCATGATCTTCCATTAGGTTATAGAGCAGGAGGAGCTGAGCAGTTTGATATATTGTTTTGTAGGAAAAGATTCCTCATAAATTATGTATTTCATAATTTAAATCCATGCTCTTTCTAGATTTAGGAGTCATGTGGGTGGTCCTATCAGTGACTGACATACTTCCCTGTATACAGCAAAAAAATATGTATGGCAGCACACCATTACACATGCAAACAATAGAACTAGGGATTAGAGATTATTCGAGATTATTAAAGTGGTACTATACATGAAAAATAGAAGCTCTTTGCACATATTTTTGATCAAACGTACGTCGGGCCCATCTGCCGGGGGTCAAGGTGGCTTCTGAAGATGGGTACCAAACAGAACTGCCTCTCCTGGGCCTAACCCAAGCCTACAATGTTCAGGGCGGTGTAGGAACCAGCTATATTAATATACTCTGCTCAGAAACCCTAGCCAGACGTGTGGGGAGTGCTCAATGTAAAGGAGGCACCTAACCTCCAAACACACTGCAAGAAAATTTAGACTAGCACATCAGAAGTCACAGGTGCACATCCGAAGTCACAGGTGCACATCCATAAAGCTGGCCTGCAGACAGCAAACAAAATGTACGGCAGCACACCATTACACATGCAAACAATACAACTAATACTGCCCTGTATAAATATGTACACAAAGATTGTTGTCAATCACTGATAAGACCAAAGCATTGAATGGGTAGAGATATAGGGGGTCAGTTATTAAGACCAACGTTTTAGACACTGGTTTTTATAACCCCTGTGCTGGCAGTAGATCCGCTGTATTTATGTAGCGGAGCCGGCCTCTACATAACTTCGGCGCATCCACCGCCAGTTTAAATCTATGCCAGCTCCCTTGCTGGAGTAGATTTAGAACATTTTCCATGCCTCAAACAGGCATAGATAAATGAGACGGGCCTGGCGGCCCACCCCCTTCCCCGCCTACTCCACACACTCTTTTTTTAGACCTGGCATGAGCGGGAAAAGTCATAGATTGCACTGCAATCTGCAACAGATATACGCCAGACTGGCATATATCAGTTAATAAATGACCCCCATAATGTAGAACTTTCCAGCAAAACTATGAATCAAACTGCTCAGCTCCTCCTGCTCTTTTACCTGATGTTGCATTTTCAATATGACTGGTTCAAAAAACACAACCAGCTGCAAATATTGGCACATTTCCACATTGTTATTTGCATGTTTTCTTGTGCATATTCTTGTACAGTAGTTTGAAGTTTCACCAGAGTAGTTTTAATGGAAGGTTTATAAAGTCTTTATGTAATTCATATTGAATGTCATGTATAAAAACGGTCAGAGAAAAAGTAGACTTGTCAGTGACTTGGCTGGACAATGCTCAGGTTTTGAGCTAAGCAAGTGACAACATATTGCTAATCTGTGGTGATCCCTCTCATTGCTACGGTGGAGAGGTCTCAGTGCTATATGGAGGACCCTGACTGGATTTTTTTCTGCATTGCATCAAGTAAGACACTGTGCATTTGAATATGGCAGATATTGGCCCAGATTCACTAATTGTAACAATGGTGTAAGCTTAGACAGGCTGTTTAGACCTGCACCAGGTTTACCACAGGGGTTCAGGCTGAATGACAGACTGGTGTAGAGATAGACACTTTTCTCTGACTCTATACCAACTATTGGTTGGCTTAGGGCTCATTCAGACAGCTGTATGCGGTCTGCAAAAATGTGGATCCATTCCCTGGCTCCGCAAAACAAATGAAACATGTCTATACTTGTCAGTGAAAATCAGGACGTGGCCCCATTGAAGTCTATGGGTCCGCAAAAATACGGAATGCAATCCGTTTTTTTGAGGACATGCTGAACGGTCCGCAAAAAAAACGGATCCGCATTTTTGCAGAGTGCATACGGCTGTCTGAATGAGCCCTTATTCTGAGACAGATTTCTTTGCTAGAATTTAAATCACTCCCCTTCCAGGTAAAACCACACCCACTTTTAGCTAAACCCCACCCCCTTATTAAGCATGGCCCAAAAAATTGTAGAAACCATAGATGCGCCAAATTCTGCCACTTTTTAGACAGATTTCTTGCACAGATACATTAGTAAATCTGGGGCACCATTTTTGCACAGCTCCTGGACAAAAAGCAGCACTATTCTCTTGCTTATATAGTACCGACATATTCTGCAGTGCTTTAAAAATACTGCCGTTGCTTCCTGTCCCCAGTGGGGCTCACAGTCTACATTCCCTATGGGAAGAAGCAGGAGTACCTGGAGGAAACCCATGGTAAAACAGGGAGAAGATACAAACTCCATGCAGATGTTACTGTGAGCCAGCAGTCTAACCACTAAGCCACCATGCTGCCCAGTACTGTGCAGGGTAATTGTCAATAATCAAAATACACATATGTTCAATATTTAATGTACAATAGCTGAATATTAGAGATGAGCGAATCATTCAAAAAATTATTCGCTGAACATTCGCCGAAGTTTTCCTAAGATTCGTATATTTGACGAATAGATTCGTTGTATTTGCGTACAAAATATATGTTATTATGTGCTATTAGCGAACATTCGTGCACTAATAACGAACGTACATTTAAAAATGTACGCAACTTCTTAAAAGAAAAAATAGCGTACGAATCCTCAGCGTACTATTGTCTACGCGATTACGTAATACGCATGCACGTATGACGAGAGGCCGCGGCGTGCACTCCTCAGAGGCAGAGCGAATATTCGAAAATGGCATCCAGACGATCCTCATCATTTAGCTCTGCTGCACAGCTGAAATACTTAGTCTGGCTGGATTACGATTTACGATGGCACACACCGCCACCCGAACCAGCATAAAAAGTAGGTGATCCAGCAGGTGATCCGAGGCTTGCGCCATCGTTTCGGCATCTTGCGGACCCTGGGCCAGATCCAGCGTAAATGTTCAGATCTGAAATCGCCCTCAGAGGCAGTATGTATATTTGAAGTAGAACAAGTAAGGTGCTGTCTATCTGGCTAAGTGCATAGTACAACCATGCCACCATACAATAAAGTGAATATGAGGACCCATTGCGGTACCTGTAAAGAAATACACACAATGGGCAACATACTTAAAAACGTTGCTGAAAGGTAAAAACATTAGTGCAAACAATCCAGTGGAAACAATATAGTGCAAATACATTATAGGTATAATGTAAAAATGTTAAATATCACCTACCTAGTATGCTCACGGACACGTTTAAGTCTCTTTTCTTCTGACGCTTGTCATAGAACTGGAGCAGAGTCCCAAACTCAGTTGCAATTTGTAATCCACATAGGTAAAATTGTAATCCAAATATCAAAAATAGAAGCAAAGGTTCCTTAAAAAACCCTCTTTCAAGGGGCTTCCCAATAACCTGAAAAGGGGGAAAAAAAGGGGTGAGGCGCACGTATGCGCAATTTGGTTAAAACTTTTTTTTTTTATGGGGGAGTCCTGACAATCCATGTCCATCTGGGTGAGGACAAACGCAGGGCAACAAAAATAAAAACAAACGCCAACTAGTGCTCACTCTTCAGGTCAAGTCCACGTTGTGGCTCCCATAAAAGCTGCAGGAATTACTTAAAGGCCAGCAGGTCCTCTTCACTGCTGCTAGAGCTAAAAGACATGAGAGGGCGCTCCTGCCTCATGAAAGTGACACTGGCTGCGGCAGCAGACCCCCACCAACCTCTCAGGGATGGTCTTGGTAGTGACCGGGCGGTCACACTGGCAAGGGCCATGACCATTACCTTGTAGTGGCCAGATCCTCCCGCTGGCATACAAGGTGACAGAATCTCCGGCTATAAGGGCTCTAGTAACGGTCTTCCACGAGCGGCGGACTGTGCGGCCTGCACCTGCCATGGCAGTTGGTATTGTACCACCGATGGCTGGTACACAAAAATATTGGTGGTCATCTGTCCCACATGAAGGATCGGCTGCGGTGGTAAATCTGGTATCAGGGGTTCCAGCTGAGCTTGGGATTTCTTCTCAGATCGCAGAGTCCCATCATTGGTCTCATGGGAACACCGAGCCTCTTCTTCGGCCTGGGCCTCCTCAGTCCAGTCTTCTGGGGGCGCTGCAGGAGTAGCTGGTCACATAAGGAGTTTCACCCCAGTAGCAAATGGGCCTTGGAGGCTCTTTATGGGGGTATACTCCACGTAATCCCCTGCGTGGAGATTGTGGCGGACGGGCGGAAGATATGGCCGCTTTACATAACGGCGGTTTACATATAATTCTTCTGCCATCTCCTTGCCGATAAAACCTACTCCCCGTTCCACGCTGAACCAAAAAACGGTACCCTTCGGCGCTCCAGCTTGGGATCACCGGACCGTGGGTGCTCCAAACAACCCACCACTCCTCTACCAACTTTTTGTATTCCCAGAGGGTCAGGGCGTTCCGGGTGACAGCCTCGGGGACCATTGAATTTTGCCAAAGAGAGTAGTCCTTCCGCGGCGGAGTGGGAACTCCTGCCACATCCGCCGTGCCCGACTTCTTAGGCTGCCGGACAAGTTGAGAGACGTAGATCTCCTCCGGTTCCTTCTACTCATAGGGGTCGGTCCCCACACCATGCCTCCCCAGTCAGGACCTCGCTGTGTCGCCATCTTAATTTCCTGAGTTGCCCCATCTTCCTCGCGCACTGGAGAAGGGGCGGAGCTACCAGGGAGGAGTCTGCATCGCAAACGAATTGAATTCGTACACAACAGCGTATAGAGTAACTTATACATAGCAAGAGCGTATAATTGATAGGACAAACTACGTAGCGAATGCGTACAAAGCCGAAGCGTATCACCTAATATTCGGATTCCCAAGATTCGATACAAATCAACGAATCGATTCGCTCATCTCTACTGAATATTATTGGCCAAAAGAAAAATTATGCCGTCTTTCTTATGGGTTCATAATGAGCCATGCCGGAGATTAACAACAGAACTTTGAGAATATTTAATTTGGTATCTGCTTATTGTTATGTTTTATAAATGCCTTTACAGAGGGCAATCTTATAAACCTGCCATGATGATGCATGCCAAAGTCTTAGCTGCAGAACATGAACTGATTGATATGCAGGGACAGCAGTGGTCAAGTTACTTTACATTTAAACTTTCTGAAATGGAATTGCTACAGTAAAAATGAGAACCTGATAGCCTCTTCCCTCTGCAGTGACGTCTGGTCATGAAGGGTATTTGCAGTGGGATCCTTGTAATCAGCTATCACCACAATTTTGGACTATCTGAGGTACTGCAGATAAGGAGTTCACTATTTTTTCCCACTGCTCCCCATCCCCCCGCTGTCAGCATTTAAAGCTGCACTGAAATACATTGTCAGGACTGCTGTGCATGTGTGCAGGAGTCCTCTCCATTGAAGGGGTTATCCCATGAATAATGTAAAAAATGAAAATCAGACATAATCTAGTACATGAGAACCTCTTTCTAACAAAGCTAGAACCAGCCCTGAACTTCACATGGATGCAGAAATCGCCCCAATTTTTGCTCCAATTGTTCTGCTAGATTTATTTCAAGATGTTAGCTTAGGGGACATGTTTTTTCTCAGGGGCAGGTCCTTTCTGCTGAAGCTGATGACAGTTGAAGGATGGAACTAAGCATGTGTTTCAGTCTCATTGAACAGGACAGAGAGATTAGAAAAAAAACAAACAGCAGGTGGCGCTATACAGATAGATTTAATTGAATAGCTCATTAGCTATACTATATTTTTAATTACATGTGATTACAAAAGTATTCAGATCCAGGTGCTGGTTTGAAAACTGTAAAATCTCTTTCATGGGACAGCTCCTTTAAGTTACAATGGCACAGCAGTCTGGACTGTGTTTAGTGAATCCGCCAATTGCAAAACACAGATACCAGCCATGTGCGTTCCGCAATTCGTGGACTGTACATGACCACAGCCATAATAGAAAATGCCTTTTCTTGTCTGTGATTGCGGGCAAGAATACGACATGCTCTATCATTTCCGCTGAGCTGCGGAACGGAACCATGGATGCTGTCCACATCTTTTGCGACCCCATTGAAATGAACGTCCGTCTGAATGGGCCCTTAAAGTGGTTTTCCAGGCTTTTAATATTAATGACCTATCGTCAGGATAGGTCATCAATATCAGATCTGCGGGGGTCTGACATCTGGGACCCCTGCCGATCAGCTGTATGAAGAGAAGACACATGCCGTGTGCACGTGCCGTCTCCTGTCTCTCTTCCTGCTCACTGTTGCTATGTGTATGACAAGCAGGAAGAGAGGGAGGAGACAGCACACGTGCATGGCACGTGTCTTCTCTTCATACAGTTTATTGGCAGTTGTCTCTAGATAGGTTGTCAGTTTCTGCGTGGTGGGGGTCTGACACCCAGGACCCCTGCCAATCAGCTGTTTGAGAAGGAAACATCACTTGCAGTAGTACCGTGGCCCATACCTCCCAACCATCCAGTATCCGGTGTGACAGTCCCTGTCACGCTCTAGTATGGGGGAGGATATTCCACACCAAGTGCAGGAGGAAGAGGGGGAAAGGAAATGGCATTAGGCCTGGAACTAGTGAACGCAGATGGTCACCTCCTATTGAAACCCTGGCTTACTAACATTATGAACAGGCCTAGAATGTAGGTGAGTTTATACACTGGAAACCTGGGACCCTAACTGTCCCTGAAGGACCCTGAAGCCAGTGACTGGAATGAGACAAACTGTTCCTCCACCAACCTGGATGAACAGTAGTCTCCCCTCAGGCCCAACACCAAAACACAGGGAAGATATACACAAATAAACGAAAGGGAAAGAAGACACTTAACTTTCCTGAAGATAATGGCAGCAATGGGCTCTCCACAGAGAACCACACACCAAACGACCACAGACATCACAGAAAATATAAACCGCACAGCATGGTGGGAGAAGCAACACTAAATAGACAAAGATAATTGATAAAACACCTACACCTGAAGGGGGAGGGTGTGGTGAATGTCAGCAACAACAAAACAATCAAAGGAGAACCTGTCAGATTAACCAACGGGTTGCCAATCTGACAGACCTCCTGATACCTGTCGCAGGAATGTCCATGACAGTACCCCCCCTTCTATGGGTGGCCTCGGGACACAGAGGACCAACTTTATCCGGATGAGACCGGTGAAAAGCTTTTACCAAACAACTGGCACCTCTTGTATAGCAAACGAATTGCACCTCTTGTACAGGAAAAACACATTTCTCTAATTTTGCGTACAATTTGTTGTCTCTTAAGATCTGGTCCCAGAACACCTGTCTAACGTGATCCTGATGTGTCACCATATCTGGAGAATAAATTAGTATGTCATCGAAATACACGACTACATTTAAATCACTAAAACAGGAGGGTGGCGAGGAAGCATTGAAAAGCTATAAGGAAAAAAATAGAATATGTAAAAGACAAATAAAAGCAGCCAAACTAGAGACCGAGAGATTAATCGCCAAAGAGAGTAAAACTAACCCGAAAATATTCTTTAATTATATAAATGGTAAAAAGTATAAACCCGAAGGTGTTGGCTCCTTACAGAGTAATGAGGGGGGAGTTGCAGAGAGCGATGAGGAGAAACCAAAGCTATTAAATATTTTTTTCTCCACGGTATTCACTGAGGAAAATAAACTGTCAGATGAAATGCAGAATATAAAAGCAAATTCCCCATTAAAAGTGCCCAGTCTGACCCAAGAAGAAGTACAGCGACGTCTTAAAAAGATTAAAATAGACAAATCGCCAGGACCGGATGGCATACATCCCCGTATCCTAAGAGAATTAAGTAATGTCATCGCCAGACCCTTATTTCTGATATTTAAGGACTTTATACTGACAGGGAGTGTTCCACAGGATTGGCGCATAGCAAATGTGGTGCCTATATTCAAAAAGGGTCCAAAAACAGAGCCCGGGAACTATAGGCCGGTAAGTTTAACTTCTGTTGTGGGTAAACTGTTTTGAAGGTTTTCTAAGAGATGCTATCTTGGAGTACCTCAATGAAAATAAGCAAATAACTCCATATCAGCATGGCTTCATGAGGGATAGGTCATGTCAAACCAATTTAATCAGTTTCTATGAGGAGGTAAGTTCTAGACTTGACCGCGGGGAATCAATGGATGTCGTATATCTAGACTTCTCCAAATCATTTTATCTCACGAGCCCTGCGGCTGGGCCGTTGCATTATGATGAAGCAGAGAGCCGGCATCTTCTCCGTGCTTCATCATTGCTCCCACTTACCAGCTCTCTACACCTCTTGACTGTGTGGATGCGGGGCCGGCCAGCAGTTATCCTTGGCTCTGCCTCCTGCACAGACCAGTATGTGGTGTTTATTTTTTTACTTTCTTTGAGGGGCACATAACTGTACACACTACTGGGGGCACAGCTAGGCATATTACTGGGGGCACATATCAGAGCATATTACTGGGGGCACATCTGGGCATATTACTGGGGGCACAGCTGGACATATTACTGGGGGCACATAACTGGGCAGATTACTGGGGGCACATAACTGGGCATATTACTAGGGGCACATAACAGGGCATATTACTGGGGCACAGCTGGGCATATTACTGAGGGCACAGCTGGGCATATTACTGGGGGCACAAGTGGGCATATTACTGGGGGCACAGCTGGGCATATTACTGGGGCACATCTGGGCATATTACTGGGGGCACATCTAGGCATATAACTGGGGGCACATCTGGACATACTGGGGGCACAACTGGACATATTACTTGGGGCACATAACTGGACATATTACTGGGGGCACATTACACAGCATTTAACTGGGGGCACAGCTGGACATATTACTGGGGGCACAGATGGACATAAACTATAAAAATCATGTATCAAATTCTAGAAACAAAAGGGGACATTCATCATTTCATATTGTTTGGCGCAATTGTGTTGTATGACTTAGGGCTTGTTCACACCAGTTATTTTCAGTTATTTCCATCAGTTATTGTGAGCCAAAACCAGTAGTGGAGGTTCCACAGACATAAGCCTTATTCACACGTCCGTGTCCGTGCTCAAATCCGTGAGCAGGTGGTCAGTGAGGCATCCGTGAAGCTGTCCATGAAGGATCCATGAAGGATCCCTGTTGGGTCCGTGTTGCATCTGTGTTTCACTGACACTGAACAGCTGAAAAAATTTTTTTCAAAGCATCTCTTCTTAATGATCAGTGAAACATGGATGCAACATGGATGGCATTCGTGTTGCGTCCATGGTTTTCACGGACCCATAGACTATAATGGACGTGGTGGATCCATGAACACGGACAAAATAGAGCATGCATCCGTGCTGAAAACACTGATGTCTGAATACACACATTAAAATTAATGGGGACGTGTGCTGTCCGTGGAGAACACGTACAGCACACGTCCGTGAAACACTGACATGTGAATGAGGCTATGAGGTATAATGAAAAGATCTGCACCTGTTCTGTGTTTTTGACTCGTACCTGGTTTTGGCTCACAATAACTGATGAAAATAACTGATCAAAAAACTGAAGTGTGAACAAGGCTTAAGTCTTGAAAAATGCACCGGGAGATGCCAGGCGTAGGTTGCGACTCTTTTGAGACATTTGAAAATGTTGCCAATTATGAATATAGTTTACAGCGGGTATAAAGTATGAAGTTACAAGTGTCTTACATTCTGCTGTTTGTACATTTGCACAATATGATGAATAAAAGTAAAAAAAAAAAAGATAAAACAATTATTATTATAGATATGGTATAAAAACAGCCCCATGAAGAATGGTACAAAAATTATTTGAGAAGTTAAAAAATAAAAATTTTGCGTTCTTTTTAAAGCACTGAATTTATTATTCAATTAAAAACAGCGCATTGTACTTGTGTAGTAAACTAAAGCTACCACTAGGTGGTGCGCTAACGAACTGGAATGTCTGTGTAAGAGCGCCTCACTGTCGGTAAAAACTGAACCTGCACGGTCTAATGACGTCCGAAGAGCTCCTCCTTCTTCTACCTCAGTCATTATCTAATGAGCTTTCACAACTGTTTTTATGGTAACGTCATCACGTTCTGCCGTCAATCCCGTACTGAGCTCAGGGCGGTGGGAGGAGCTGAGTTCTAGAATGTGACTTTTGTTTTGATTGACAACGCAGTTGGCCAATCAGGGAACATAGAGTCTGTCTTCTCAGCCAATAAGCAGAGGAGTTTTATACCCAGGACTAGGCTATTGGTGCTGGAGTTTTCGTCTGGGTCTGCCCAACACAGACTCCTAGTTTTAGTGACAGGCAGCAGCCAATAGTACGGACGCTTACTGCCGGTGATTTCCTAGTGCTGAGCCTGCCGGCTGCCGTCCTGTGTGTCTGCTCCGTGGCCACGTCATGAAGATCATATTGTGTGTCATGTCCCCGTGCGCCCCCAGCTCTTCAGTCTTCAACTAGCGACCGGTGAGAGGCTGGTAGAGCAGGTTGTAGTCCTGCAGAGGGGAGACAGGCTTGTTGTAGGCTGTACAGGGGCTAGCTCAGCTGCCTGCTGTAGAGATGTGCTCTGTGTCAGCCCTGTAATCAGCATTACACATAAGGTCCATCTGACCTGTCACCTGTAACGGGCCTATGGAGTCGGTAGAGATGTACCAAGTCTGGCCTCAAAATAAAAATATGCTGTATAATATTAATATTATGATTAATGTATTAAAGGCACAGTTTATATAATAGGGACAAACTTTAATCTACTGTTATGTCAGTCTAAGACCCCTGTGGGGTTGGATCTGGCAGTCGGAGCCTGACCCAGAGTCACTTGTTCTCAAATGATGCTGTGAGCACAGGACATAGACATGAGCTGCTGTCGGTCTGGGGACTGCACGCCGTCAGTCCTTATACTGTCATCTTGTGCCTAGCCTGCTCTATGGCAGTCCCTGTTATGTCTGTGTTCTCCACAGAGGGAGTGTAGTCCATAGAAAGCCTGTAGCATCCATATGACCTGCAATCTGTAAGAAAATGCACAGATCCCAGAGCTTATGGGTTCTATAGGGTATTGTAGGCCTTAGTAGTCCCTGAGGAGGCCTATGCTCATGTGACTGCATGAGGCCCCTGGCAGAATTCATTAATACAGGTCGTGGGACGTCACGGTGACACTGACTATTAATTTTTATAGTAGAGGCTTATAGGGCGGATTTAATAAGGTCATGTGCTTTTCTGTTGTAGTTTACATCACAACCGTGGCGCATGCCAAAAAGAATACCCGTGTCCTGTCGACGCTTCTAGTCTAAAGGGAAGATTTGCTCTTCTGTGTTTTAGACCTGCACCTCGTCTTGGCTCACAATCACTGACCAAATACTGATGTGATGTGAATTCTAACTGACATTGGGTCCCAGAATTCATGCATCCCTTAGGGCTTGTTCACACATCAGTTATTTCCATCATTTATTGTGAGCCAAAACCAGGTGCGGGTCAAAAACACAGAACAAGTGCAGATCTTTTCATTACACCTGATCTCTGTTTAGTGTCCACTCCTGGTTTTGGCTGACAATAACTGATGGAAATAACTGCTCAAATAACTGATATGTGAACAAGCCCTTACTCTGCTCTCCCTTTTGAGTATATATGCCAGTTTGACCACGCTGAGTGTGCATATGTTCTCCATAGGGAGAGGGGAATAAGCGGTATCCAAATGTTTCTGGTATTCCCTTCTGAGACCATGGGGGCATATTGCTAGGATACGTCCCCATTTTCTGATAGGTGCAGGTGCCCCACCTCTTGGACCCGCACCTATATCAAGAATGGAGCGTGGAGCTGGTGGCCACCACCAAGCGCTCTCCCCATAGAAGTGAATGGGAGCGCACCTCGCTCGCGCTGCCACCGCTCCCATTCATTTCTATAGCGTTGACTGAAATAGCCGAGCCAGCACTCATCTATTTTCGGTGGCCCCATAGAAATGAATGAAGGGCATGCGCATTGTGCCCTCTGGGACTTTGCCAGCTGTCATTACTAGATAGGTGCAGGTCCAACAATATATCCCCGTTGTCTGAGAAGGGGGTACCTCTTTAAGGATTGGACATGTTGCAGTGATAATCACTTACTTTCCATTAGATTAGGAAATTCCTTTTTTAATTTCGTAGGGCTGTATCCAGTCCTTTTTGTTGGCATATAGTATACAGCTCACGTGCAGAGTCATAATACGGTAGAAGTACAGGTTTGTTAGCAAGTAGTGCTGCATCCGTCTTTTTGCTCATACTTTCACACAACAGTATATTTTGCGGGCTCCGACCCATTTATTTCTATGGGTCCGCAAAAAATACTGACAGCACACTGTGTGCTATCCGCATCCGTATGCCCGTTCTGTAGCCCCGCAAAGAAAATAGAACATGTCCTATTCTTGCCCGTTTTGCGGACAAGGATAGGCATTGTTACAATGGATCCGCAAAAAAAACGGATGCCATACGGACATCATCCGTTTTTTTTTTTTTTGCGGACTGCAAAACACAACGTTCGTGTGAAAGTATCCTAACACTTCACTTTTCGTTTTCTCCTCCACAGGGGGACCGCGCAATCATGGAAATTTAAAGGAAGGTGACGTCCTCAGAGAGGGGGGGTGGACCCCTCCCTCTGCCCTATCTGCCTTCTCTCTTGGTGCTGGACTTATGGCAGGAACGTAATAAAAGACTGTATCTCAGAGGTCTATTTTTGTACGCACTTGGGGTTGGGGACAGTATTTGTACGAATATTTATACTTATTGTTACAGTGCCCAAGGGTTTTGGAAACTTTTGCTGTCCGTCTGAGCCTCACTTTTTGGATTTCTTTGGTACTTTGTGAAGGATTTCTCAGCATTGACGAGCACCAAGTATGGATGTGGTATGGCCAGAATGTACGGTACGCTGCCGCTCCCTTCAGCACGCGCTGGATGTCATCTCTGTGGTGACTAGAGGAAGCGAGCAGCAGATCAAGGCCTTCCTCTCTTCTTATTGCTGCAATGCCACCACCTTGAAGGATGACTTTGGACGCAATGCCGTTCATATTTCGGCGTCCTGTGGTAAGAAAGGCGTCTTGGATTGGCTGGTTGCCAAAGGTGTAGATCTGTCTGCCAAAGACAAAGAATCTGGATGGACAGCGTTACACAGAAGCATCTTCTATGGCCATATAGATTGTGCCCTGACACTATTAAAGGTAAGCCTATTGAAGCATATATGCGACCTCATGGTGTGGTAATGTCACCGCAGTGGTCGAGTGCCGCACTGTCATACAGTCTCTAAATAATTAAAGACTGCAATGTTTAGTCGGTCTGCATTGTTAATGGACTTGCAGTGTTGAAGGTGCCATGCAGCCATTAACAATGCAGACCGACTAAACAGTGCAGTATTTAATTGGAGACCGTTGTGGCCTGTGCGGCTGTGTCGCAACCACAACACGACAGTACCATATGATTGTTCCCTTGAAGGGATGTTCCAGGCACTAATATTTCTTCAGTAGATTTGATTACTGTAACACCCACCGGTTGCCAGAAATCCTGTTCATTTTCTTCAACCCCATAGACCTTTGGCACTCCAGCTGCTGTTAAACTACAACTCCCAGCCTTGCACACTTTGCTGTTCTTGTAAGAATAGAATTGAATGGAGCATGCTGGGAGTTGTAGTTTCAGAACAGCTGGAGTGCCGGTGGTTGCTGATCTATGCCATAGACTAAAAATTATTATTATTTTTCTTGTAAAAGGTACTGAAGCTATTAAAATAAGAAAAATAACTTATGTTCACTATTTAGAAACTCCTTCATCCCAGCGCCATCTCTCCGATCCTCCCCACTGCTGCAGCCATGATGATATGTTTTTGGCAGCAGCTATGACGTGCCCATGTACTGCACGCGACTGCTGCAGCAAGTCACTCAGTGATTGGCTGCAGCGGTCATGCGCAGTATATAGTCATGAATGCAAATCCTGGCGGAGAGGATTGGAATGGCAGTGCTGGAACGGAGAGGAGGGCTCAGAAACATATATAATATGTATAAATGAGTATAAATCTTTTTGGTTTTGGTAAATTTGTGTTGGTACCTTTAAAACTAAAATTAACACTGACAACGCCTTTAACCCCTTCCCGACATTTGACATACTATGCGGATGGGAAATAACTTCCCGGAAATTGACGTAATAGTACATCATACTGATCAGACAGGCACAGGAGCCGTGCCTGATCAGTGCAGGGGCCCGGCTGTGACAGTTGGACACCTGCTGTATCCGCGGACATTGCTAGCAGTTTCAATGCAGTACAATACAGCGGGTATTGTTACTGTATTGGAATAGGGATCAGACGCCTCAAAGTGGGAGAAAAATAAAAGTGGAAGAAAGTTTTTAAAAAAAGTGTTTTATCAGTGTTTGTTTATCCTTTCTCAAGCCATTTTTATATATATATATATACAGTACAGACCAAAAGTTTGGACACACCTTCTCATTCAAAGAGTTTTCTGTATTTTCATGACTATGAAAATTGTAGATTCACACTGAAGGCATCAAAACTATGAATTAACACATGTGGAATTATATACTTAACAAAAAAGTATGAAACAACTGAAAATATGTCTTATATTCTAGGTTCTTCAAAGTAGCCACCTTTTGCTTTGATTACTGTTTTGCACACTCTTGGCATTCTCTTGATGAGCTTCAAGAGGTAGTCACCTGAAATGGTATTCCAACAGTCTTGAAGGAGTTCCCAGAGATGCTTAGCACTTGTTGGCCCTTTTGCCTTCACTCTGCGGTCCAGCTCACCCCAAACCATCTCGATTGGGTTCAGGTCTGGTGACTGTGGAGGCCAGGTCATCTGACGTAGCACCCCATCACTCTCCTTCTTGGTCAAATAGCCCTTACACAGCCTGGAGGTGAGTTTGGGGTCATTGTCCTGTTGATAAATAAATGATGGTCCAACTAAACGCAAACCGGATGGAATAGCATGCCGCTGCAAGATGCTGTGGTAGCCATGCTGGTTCAGTATGCCTTCAGTTTTGAATAAATCCCCAACAGTGTCACCAGCAAAGCACCCCTACACCATCACACCTCCTCCTCCATGCTTCACGGTGGGAACCAGGCATGTAGAGTCCATCCGTTCACCTTTTCTGCGTCGCACAAAGACACGATGGTTGGAACCAAAGATCTCAAATTATACTCATCAGACCAAAGCACAGATTTCCACTGGTCTAATGTCCATTCCTTGTGTTCTTTAGCCCAAACAAGTCTCTTCTGCTTGTTGCCTGTCCTTAGCAGGGGTTTCCTCCTAGCAGCTATTTTACCATGAAGGCCTGCTGCACACAGTCTCCTCTTAACAGTTGTTGTAGAGATGTGTCTGCTGCTAGAACTCTGTGTGGCATTGACCTGGTCTCTAATCTGAGCTGCTGTTAACCTGCGATTTCTGAGGCTGGTGACTCGGATGAACTTATCCTCCGCAGCAGAGGTGACTCTTGGTCTTCCTTTCCTGGGGCGCTCCTCATGTGAGCCAATTTCTTTGTAGCGCTTGATGGTTTTTTCGACTGCACTTGGGGACACTTTCAAAGTTTTCCCAATTTTTCGGACTGACTGACCTTCATTTCTTAAAGTAATGATGGCCACTCGTTTTTCTTTACTTAGCTGCTTTTTTCTTGCCATAATACAAGTTCTAACAGTCTATTCAGTAGGGCTATCAGCTGTGTATCCACCTGACTTCTGCCCAACACAACTCATGGTCCCAACTCCATTTATAAGGCAAGAAATCCCACTTATTAAACCTGACAGGGCACACCTGTGAAGTGAAAACCATTTCAGGTGACTACCTCTTGAAGCTCATCAAGAGAATGCCAAGAGTGTGCAAAGCAGTGATCAAAGCAAAAGGTGGCTACTTTGAAGAACCTAGAATATAAGACATATTTACAGTTGTTTCACACTTTTTTGCTAAGTATATAATTCCACATGTGTTAATTCATAGTTTTGATGTCTTCAGTGTGAATCCATAATTTTCATAGTCATAAAAATACAGAAAACTCTTTGAATGAGAAGGTGTGTCCAAACTTTTATATTCCAAACTATATATATGACGTATCGCCGCCTCTGTAACTGGCTCTATAAAATTATCATATGACCTATCCAGTCAGGTGAACCCTTTAAAAAATAAATAAATAAAAAAAAACTGTTCCAACAGCCATTTTTTTTTTGGTCACCTTTCCTCACATAAAGTGTAAAATCTAGCCATCAGAAAAATCACGTATAAAACAAATGGTACCAATAAAAACATCGGGTCTCTTCCTGCAAGAGACGAGCCCTCACACAAGAACTTCCATGTATTCTTTCACCTCAGAGCCTCTATAGTTGTTGGCACAAGATGTGTAAATTACCACATTGGGCCTCAGATGTGCCTGGGGCTGTAATACTCCTGGGTCCTGTGGTATGTCCAAGGGTGTTTATAAAACCAGGTAGCCCAGCACAATAAAAAGAGGGCTTGCATTTCACAATGGTCGATTCGCATAAAACTTTGTTTCAATACTGTAAGGAGCCGGACCTGTATAGTATTAAAATGTATTGGCTCTGATGAGCCCAAGTTTGGTTCCATTCGAGAAATGTTTTTTTTTTTTTTACAGTACAAATTAATTTATGAAGTTATTATGCAAAGTCTCGTGAGACTTCGCACAGTAATACCGGTAAGTTTGGTCTATCTGAGCCAATACATTCTAATACTGTACAGAGCTCCGGTTCCGTACAGTATTAGAACAAAGTTTTATGCAAATCGACTTCAGTCAATTCGCTCATCCCTAGTCACAACATATTGGGCACTAAATTGTCATATTTGTGTAAAAATTGCAATTTTCATTTTGCACCATCTGCTGTGAATTAAAGTGTCTAAGGATCAATCTTATTAAACCAGGCATATAGCCCGGTAGGGTTTATCCAGCGGAGTAAAAGGATACTTGCCTTTTTATTTGTAGGTGTTTTTGATTTTTATGCAAATTAGTTATTGGAGCACCAGGAGACGGGCTTATGCACCGCGGCAGCGGCACCCCTGGTGCTCTATACCGATGCCTCCATTGTTAGAAACGCTCTTTTCCCCTTAGATTGACAGCGCTATACGTGAGTCCAGTGCTGACCTCTCGCCCCTGCACACTGGTTCGCTAGCAAGGTGCGTGCGCTCCGCGTCTTCAGCTTCATCTGCAGTCACCTCCACTTCTGGGTGTAATGACATCTGCGGCTCATGCGCACTAATCATCTTTACTGCTGAGCAAGAAGCAGACGACGTGCAAACACGCACCTTGCTAGCGAACCAGTGGAACACCTAACGGTTAACTAAGTTTGTAAATCATGTAAGACCCAAAATTCATAACTGAACTGGTCCTTTTAAACAGGGGGTTTTGGAAATTTTTTTTAAAAATTGCATCTAAAATTCTAAGCCATCTAACATCCTAAAAAAATAAAATGACGTTTACAAAATGATGCCAGCATAAAGTAGACATATGGGGAATATAAAGTAATAAATATTTTGTAAGGTATCGCTATCCTTGCAAGCAGAGGAATTCGGTTTGTGAAAATTGCTAATTTTTTCAAATTATTTTTTAATAAATAAAGGTGAAACACTGACTAAAATTTACCACTGTCATGAAGTACAGTATGTCACAGGAAAACAACCTCAGAATGGCTTCCAAATGTATTACCACATAAAGTGGCACTTGTCAGATTTGCAAAAACTGGTCTGGTCAGGAAGGTGAAAACTGGCCTGGGCAGAAGGGGTTAATAACACATTTATGAAGTTACTCTTTTATGTAGATTTTAGCACCAAAATGTTGTTCACCTTCATAAGAAACGTTTTGCTATATAAACTCACCTTGTGGCTCTGTTCAGACCTTTACCTTGCTTTTGGCATATACATCGGAAAATGCTCCAGACGTACACTCCCCTTGGGCCTAGAGATGAGCGAATTTCTTGAAATTTCTTTCTTAGCTGATTTTGATGAATGGGTCAGAAAACGCGATTCAAGTACGACTGCGCTGTCAGATTTGTTATGCTTTTTATAATGAAACGCTGCCATTGACGCACTAATATGCATTTAACACATAGAAAAATTGCACCAGGTTTTTGGGAAACAGAAAAAGGTCCGGACGTCTGCTGGGTGCGACAATGATGAATGAGCTGCCCTGTCCTCATCTCGCCCCCTTTTTGTAGTTGTGGCAAGGGTGGTGTAAAATGCATATTGCAGATAGAAAATTGAAAAATCACGAATCCTGTGGATTTGCAACTTTTTTTTTTACAACAAAAAAACAATGTACGGCCTAGAGTTGCACCAGGTATCGAACTTTCAATACCCAATTAATACTTTTGCACTCGGATCAATACGATACTGGGATTTGCTGTTTTCCGATACTATGCTGCGCAGTAGCTTTTAGAAAACCTGGCGTACCGCCCTCAGTTGAGTTGGCTAATAGTTATTAAATTAAAAGTTTTTTTTAAAAAAGCACCAAAATATTAAAAGTTTAAATCACCCCCTTTCCTAATTTTACATATAAAAATATATAAACAATAAAGAAAACATATTAGGTATTGCTCTGTTGTATTATGGGCCAGATGTTCCATAAAATGTGGAATGCACACAGCTTTTTTTGTGTTTTTATTTTTCTTTTGCATGGTATCGAGGATCGCAATACTTTTTTATGGTATCAAAATCGAATCAAATTTTGGTATCGTGACAACCCTAGTAGGGCCATAGTACCCTAACTACCCTTATCCTGTCCCTAGAGGTAAAACCTGACTTTCTAGTTAATTAGTTAGGTAGACTGAATTGCTATCTTCTTCTATAAGAGAAGATCCTGAATAGTTATTTCATAGGGAATAGTATTTACTAGAACACACTTGTCCGGAGAGGTGATGGGACCTTTTTAAGAAATGCCACTGTAATCAAAGTACATAGTAATTTCCCTATTTCACACCTCTTGTGTGCTCTCTCATCTATTTCTTCTAAAATATTTCATATATGCCGTTTTATTTCTGTGGTCAGCTAGTAATATATTGGGCAGACCATGGTCCATGCTGATCAGCTGAACGTCTTTACCACGTCTGCAGTAGTTAATGCCCATTGATTACATACTGCCCAGTGCCCGCTGACCTCTCCTGTTCCTTGGGTAACATCTTCAGCCTGTGTTGTTGTATGCCACAGTGAGAATTGCTCATTCGTATTCTGTGTTTTTTTTATCATCAAGCATGGCAGTAATCTCCACACCCAAGACAAAGATGGATTCACTGCCCTGGACCTTGTCATGAAGGACCGTCCTCCTTATATCGTTTTCCAAGCTAGTGGTAAGAACATCGATCTTTCTTCCTTCAGAACTTTGACAGCTTTGATAGCACTGACATGTCTGACCGTGACCCATTTTACCAAATTGTGATGTGCCGGTTGTGTTACTTGTATATAATCAGTCTAGACTTGCTGCTGCAACAGCGAGCAGGTAAACAATGAAGAGAAGGCAGCGATGGCACGGCGCGCACCTTCTCTACAACTATCTGAATGCTGGGGGTGTCAGACCACAGCCGATCTGATATTGATGACCTTAAAGGCTATGTACACCTTTGGGGCCAATTTTTTTATTATTGCAATATACTTATTTTGACCTAAAAATCACCCTTTTAATTGGTCTTTATTAACAATATGGAATCCTTTTTGTGTACAGAGCTGAGAAGCTGTACTAGCTGCCTGTGGAATTTTTCTCAATTCCGTCATCTGAGGAGCAGACGAACAGCTTATCTGTGCTCTAAGACCTCATAAACACTCATTAAAGCTTAATCCTTACCTTACTGATAATAATGTGGCTTAAATAAGTGTTTATGACCTCTCAGTAGTTTACAGATAAGGGTAATTAGATGACGGCACAAAGTGAAAGTACCAGTCACACAGCTAAAAAAACAGTTAACCTTTGTGACTTAACAGCTCAATATTTTTAATAAAGATCAATTGAAAATATGATTTTTAGTCAAAACTAAGTTAAATGCAATCATAAAAAAATTGACTCCAAAGGTGTATATGGCCTTTAAAGGCTTGTTTACGACTGCCGCTTACTCATTTTTAGCTAAAAAGGATTTTTTCAATTGACCTTTATTAAAAAATATTAAGCAGTTCTGTCACAAAGAGTTAACTGTTTGTCTAGCTGTGTGACTGGTACTTTCACTTCATGCTGGTGATCTAATAAACCTTATCTCTAAATTACTAAGAAGTCATAAACACTTATTTAAGCCACATTCTTATCAGCCATCATTTAAACTGAGTTTTTTTTCATAGCTGTTAAAAATGGATGAATATCATTGGTTTTTTTTTTGAACATCCCAACCCCTTCAGACCCCACAGTGTATATATCATAAACCTACACAATGCCCCCAGTATAAATAATAACTACCATATTGTCCCCAATATCTATAATGGCCTCCTGTAGTGCCCCCAGTGTCTGTAATGGCCCCTGTATATAAAATGACAAAAAAACATATTCACCTCATACACTTCAACGTGAGGGAACACTTGCCCTACACTGGAGTGAGCATGACCTGGCGCTCCCAGTGTTGTGACGTCACATGAGACATTACGATGCTGGCCGCGTCAGGTCGTGCTCCCTCCAGTGCAGAGCGAGTATTCCGTCTTTTTCAAGTGGATGAGGTATATTTTATTTTAATCCCTGAAAGGCATTTGCCAGAAATGTGCCTACATTATGATAAGGCCTGTGTAAAACACCAGTCTTTGGTAAATCTCCCCCATGATGCTAGAAGGAATTGACCTTATTCATACTAAACAAGCTCTGCATTCTATAGAATATTTGGATTTCAAGCTATTTCCTTTTTTTTTCCAGATCCGACAGAACTATACACCTGGGGAAATAATGTTAATTTTACCTTAGGGCATGGCAACCAACAAAGCAAACATCACCCTGAACTGGTTGATATGTTTCCTCGCTGTGGCATATATATCAAACAGGTAACAATGCCCTGTATCTCACATGGATCCAGAGACCTCATCATTCACTTCTCCAATTGCTCTGCTAGATTTATTTTGAGCTGGCAGCTCAGGGTGTCTGTCATTTATTGGGGGGGTCCTTTCTGCTCCAGCTGTCTCCCTGCAAGGCTGCATTCACATGGCTCTGTGCAATCCATGAAATGCGGTCTGTGTGGCGGCCACATTTCCCGGACCTATGCCAAACTCACTGTGAGTTCCAGCCCCACACAGCATCGTTTGAGCACAGAACAATAGGGCCACAGTTGGACGGTCACTGTAACGCAGTGAGTTTGGCTCACATGAGCCACAGTCAGTCCAGGACATGTGGCCGCCACATGGGCTGCATTTCACAGACCATACACGGCCATGTGAATGCAGCCTGTCACCGCTTCTAACAGTAGATATAGGTGGAGGCAGGTGAAGGATGGAGCTGAGCATGTGTGACCGTACTCATCCAGCTCAGTGATGGATATGCACATTACTATACGGATGAAACACTAGGGGCGCCATTACAATGAATGGCAAGAGAATAGCTCACAACTGGAGCATTTTTCTAATGGAAAGTAAATTATTAAAGAAGAACTCCCGACAAAAATGTTATTCCATGTCCTGCTAGAAATGTACATGATATAATCTGTAGTGAATGTCATTTTCTTACCAGTGTCTGAATTTTTTACTTATATCATCCTGAAGTTTCTTATCTGTGTCATGTGACCAGCAATTAGACCCACCAACTCACACATAGACTTACTTGTGTGGACAGGAAGTCTAATTCTCTATGCATTCCTATGAGACTGAAAGTGAGGCTCCCATAGGAATGAATAGAGCAGTTACTGGCTTTCTGTCCTGGGTCAGTTGGAGGTCAGGGAGTTGGTCACATGACCCAGCTACAATAAGAAGAGAGGTTTATTACTCACAGAAACAGTCACTGATAAGAAAATGACAATCACTACAGATTATATCATGCACCTTTCTAACAGGTCAGAGAATAAACATTTTTTGCGGGAGTTTTTCTTTAAACTAGTTTTTCATGCAGAATTACCATATATTAAAGTAACAATTAATAGAGACACAACCTCTTTAGGGCTCTGTTCATATCTGTGCAGATTCTGTTATGTTTGATGGGAAACATAGCCCTAAATTCAGCGCTAGTGTTCCTCTCCGAACGATGGACATGGCAGTGGCACCCCGTCATAAGCTAGGGTCTGCTGGATGCCATCTGATTACTCACTTATTTTGGGAATGATTTACCTTTTAGTCACTTTTTGTTCCTTTCTGTAATACATTACTGGATGAGAATTTTCTTTCCTCCAACTCCACTGGTGAAAGTACAAATGGTAAAAGAACATAGCCGGCCATTTATCAAATGTGCTACGCCAGTTTTGTTGAGTAAAAAAGCCACAAGTGATGGCCAGGGGTGACATTTGGGGCATATATTTTGCGACATTTGGTAAAACGTTGCGAGTTGTGGAGAGAAAAGTAGGTCAGGATTTCTGATTAAAACACTTTTAAGTCTCATTTATGACGTGCGAAGACGGACTTAAAACTGGCACCGAAAGCACTGCAAATGATAAATCCCCCCCCATGATGTCTAATTTTATTTAATTTCTTTTAATATAGATGGTACTGTGTAAATTTCACTCGGTCTTCCTGTCTCAGAAAGGGCAGGTCTACACCTGTGGTCATGGTCAAGGGGGTCGGCTTGGTCATGGAGATGAACTTACATGTCTGGTATGTCTGTGCTCTACCTTGTCCTGTATTAGATTGTTGTCAGCAATGAAACTGATTGTTAACACCTTTAAGAAGTTGTCAGATCATTCTACATAACATTTTGTTCTGTATAAATGTAAATTATGAGGACATATTTGATGCACTTTAAAGGGGTTATCCAATCTCTATAATGACAGCAGAATACCTAGGCCCCTCCTCTACAGCATACTTGCCTGCTCCCCGCCACCCACGTCCCTCCGGATCCCTGCACGACCACTGCTACATCTCCCCATCACGCTGATCAAAATATCCCGAGATAGGGGGAGCAGCCAATAGCAGGCCACGATGGTAACCAGCCTCCCAAGCATCACCTGCTATACTAGTGAGGCTGGTCATCGTTGCTGCCTGCTATTGGCTGCTCCCCCCCCATCGCCGGATGTTTTGATCCGCGCAATGGGGAGGTGCAGCGGCAGTCATGCAGAGATCCAGAGGGACGTGGGTGTCGGGGAGCAGGCAAGTATGCTGTAGAATAGGGGTCATGGCTTTCTGAGGGTCATTATAGGGACTGGATAACCTCGTTAAAGGGAGACTTTCACCTGTTTTTTCACCTATATAACTAACAGCAGTGCCCCACAGAAGATTGCATACACATCCCAGACATACCTGTGTGCACTGTGTGTCTGTATTACATGTCCAGAAAAAGCACTTTTATTCTGCTGGAAAACAGCTCCCAAGTGCCCAGCTGAAAGTGAAAGTAAAAACCGCTTTCTCTCCTGACTATTTCTAACAGCTATAGCTTCTGATATACTGAATGCTGTGATGTTGGTATCATTTGAAAGCTTGGAATGCCAGCTTTTAAAGAAGGTCAGAACCATTTTTCTATCTGTTACCAATCCCAAGATATGAGCAGCTAAAACAGCCCTCCCCTCTTCAGTCTGGTTTGCAGCAGCAGCAGAGCCGGGCACTTGGGAGCCGTTTTCCTGCAGAATAAAAGTGTTTTTTTCTGGACATGTAATACAGACACAAAGTGCACACAGGTATGTCTGGAATGTGTCTGCAATCTTCTGTGGGGCAGTGCTGTTAGTTATATTGGTTGAGGACTCCCTTTAAGTGATAGTAAACATAGCAATGACTGGGTTCACCCTGTGTTTAACCCTCCACTGGACTTTCTGCCATGCATATATATTTGAATACCTGAAATGGTATTTGTGTATACTACAGTGGGTGCATTCACTTCAGTGTGGCAACGAATAGCATACTCTACCACACTATTCTGTCCGGCAAAAGGACTCAAGCAAACTGCAAGCGGGTCGAGTGGACTCCAAAGAGTCCTTTACACTCTATTTGCCTCATTGAAGTGAATGGATCAGTTGTGGTAAATGTTTGAATATAGTTTTCAGGTAGTCAACCATTTACCCCTGATAGACAGCCCTGTGGAGCGCTAAGTGTGGTGTTAAACCAGTATAGGCCTTATTCACACAACCATTGTTTTGTCAGTGGTTCTGAGCAAAAACCAGGGTCTAAACCACAGAACAGGAACAAATCTTTCCATTGTACCTTGCCTGTCTGTAGGCTCCACTCCTGGTTTTAGCTGGCAATTACTGAAGAAAACCACTGACCATTCATTGTCAGTGTAACTGAGGCCTCAGTCATGGTTGAGCTTACCTGTGGGTCAGCATATAGCCTGCCTAGTCACTGTTACAGAGAGTAGTGGTGTGGGAGCAGAGTTCTTCTCCAGGAAACTCCCATCCAGCCATAGGTCATGGGAATGAGAGCAGTGCTAAGTTAAACTTACCGTAATTATATATATTTTTATTTAACAGGTTCCAAGGTTGGTGGAAGGTTTGGCCACCCATTCATGCAGTCAAGTGGCTGCAGCCAAAGACCATACGGTGGTACTAACAGAAGATGGATATGTCTACACTTTTGGTTTAAACACATTTCATCAGCTAGGCATCCTTCCTCTTTCAAACTGTAATGTTCCAAGACAGGTATTTCTACAGCATTGTATATAATGTACTACTTTTAACCCCTTGCAGCCCTGCCCTGTAGCATTATATAGTTCCCACAAGCCACTATACGGTTACAGTACATTGATGGCGCAGCCTCTGGAGTTGTAACCATGCTGTCATGTTATATAGCAGGAACCTTGCATTAACAGCCGGGATTGGAGATAACTTTGATCCTGGTTGTTTAAACATATAGATTCTGTACTTAATTCAAGCCATGGCAGCTAAGTTGGTAGAGAAAAGGAGGGGGGCTGTTTTTTTTCACCTCTCCCCCTGAGTCGTGATTGGTAGGTGACGCCTCCAGGTTTGTTACATACACATACTTATTAGGCAGGACCTAATAGCCCTCCAGTCAAATTTACTGTAATTTACACAATACACTGCACTACAATAGTACTGCAGTCTGCCATGGGCACTTGGAGGATCATTGGTTCAAATATGGGGTCAAAATATTTTTTTGGGAAAAAAAAATAAAGTTAAAAAAAAATATATATATATATATATATATCTGTTTTTGCTTGTGAAGGCTTTTTTTTTAAAACTTTTCATGGCCTGTACAATAAAATAAACACATTATTTATCTGCACAAAGAATTTACATGATGCAGATTTCAAAATCCGCATGGCAGGTCATTTTCCGCACAAAACGTAAAAGCAAGGTGTACATGAGATTTGTGAAAACTTATTTTAAAGGGGTTGTTTCAATTCAGTAAGTGGCATTTATCATGTAGAGAAAGTTAATACAAGGCACTTACTAATGTATTGTTATTATCCATATTGCCTCCTTTGCTGGCTGGATCCATTTTTCCGTCACATAATACACTTCTCGCTTGTTTCCATGGTTACAGACCACCCTACAATCCATCAGTGGTGGTCGTGCCTACGGACTATAGGAAAAGTGCCGGCCTCTCTAGTGTCCCCAACTGTGGGAGGGTTCATAGGCGAGTGCTTTTTCCTATAGTGTGCAAGCACGACCACCACTACTAGATTGCAAGGTGGCGTAACATGGAAACTGGCAGTGTATAATGTGATGGATAGCCAACAAAGGAAGTAATATGGATATCACAATACATTAGTAAGAGCCTTGTATTAACTTCCCTATACCTAATAAATGTTATTGGCTGAAGTGAGACAACCCCTTTAAGGCTGCCTGCACACGAATTTCTGTGTGGATTTACATTATGTGCATTTTTGCACCATATTGGCAGACAAATCCGCAATTTTAACAGCAGTTTTTGGTGTAGATTTGCTACGGTTTTCAGCCTTCATTGGAAAAGGGTGAAATCTGCAGCTTAAACTGCAAATGTAACTGACATGCTGAAGATTTGGAAATCCACTCCACAATGCAGGTCAATTTTTGCGCAGAGGAAAATCTGCAAAGTGTATCAGATTTGTATAATGGTTTTTCCACATGGGAATCTGCACGTATTCTGCAAAGTGTGCAGGTGGCCTAAAGATACAGGTCACCCCACAAAAAACAAGTTCACACAGGTCAATGGAAAAATAAAGCAAAATTTTTGAAACGTAAAGATAAAAACTAAAAGTGAAGTCAGAAATGGGCCGCATCTTTACTCGTCTGGTTTTCTTTTCTTTGTGCTGCCCATTTTAAAACCCACATCATAGAGCATTATCTGGCTGATATTGAATATGATAATTTAGAGACACTTCTAGGTCAATGGACCATTTACTATTAGTAATTCCTAGGTTTATATGACTTTTTTTTTTTCTGTCTTGAACAGGTTCAGGCCAAAACTTTGAAAGGCAAGTCTGTGATAGGGGTTGCTGCTGGAAGGTTTCACACAGTGCTGTGGACTAAAGATGGTGTTTATACCATGGGACTTAATGGTGGTCAATTAGGTACATATTGTATTGGGTGCGTTTCTCTATATCCACATTCATGAAATCCTTAAGACATTGTGATTGTTGTTTCTCCTTCAATTAGGGTATTTGCTAGATCCTAATGGAGAAAAGTATGTCACTTGTCCTCGCCAAGTCTCTGCTCTGCATCATAAAGACATCAGTATATCTCTTGTGTCTGCCAGTGATGGAGCTACTGTTTGTGCCACTGAACGTGGAGATATTTACCTCCTGACTGAGTACCAGTGCAAGAAGCTTGCCTCAAAGTAAGATGAATATATTCTCAAATTCTCAGAACATTTCCATTGTTTCCATGTTGTGAAGAAATTAATGAAGATTGTTTTTGTCTTACTCAGGCAACTGAATTTAAAGAAGATCCTTGTGTCTGGTGGATTTTTAGATTCCAAGGCAGATCCACAAAATCTTAAAGAAAATGGAGGCCAGCCTGTTCGATTCCTTTCTTTGGATCAAGCTGGAAGGGTATATTTGCCTTGACACATGTCATAGATATTTATAATAATACATTTAAAGGGTTTGTTTAGATAAGGAGGTCACACTAGGCTATCGGTGCCCACACAATGTTTGCATCACCTATTACCATATAATCACCAAGGTACAGGGATGGCAGGATTTTTGGCGGGTGGATTGAGTATCGCTAATTGGGATAGTGAAGCCAAACTTGTTTTTCGGATGCACAACTACCTACTGAAGCCAAAACTTTGACTATTTCCAGCTCCTTTAAAACACATCACATAAGGATCACATAAGGGGATGGTTGGAGATTACTACTCTAGACACATACTTGAAACTCAAAATCGTGCCTAGAGGTCTTAGGATCCCATTTATGTCAGTGGCCCGCATTAGGTCCCCTGAATTTCTGGTCACATGGGAGAAAGAGTCAATTGAATCCTCCCTCTGGCTAATGGTCTTTCTCCTAGAAGAGGAAAAGAAAGTATTTGGAAGAAACACTATCACTCTTAAGGAACATATTGATGCTGTCCAAAAGTTCTCCAGTAATCCAGATTTCTCAAGAAAAGAGTCTGTACAACAAACAGTGGAAAAATACACCGCCCAGCTTAAAGAGAGGAAACACTTCCAGCACATGAGGGATTCCTCTGACTTTAAGGAAGGACATAGTCTGGATATCAGTAATAAACAAAGTAGGGCGCTTGAGCTGGAGACAGAACCCTCCTCGTCAGAAGGTGAGACTGAGGTTGATAGTAGCTCTCATAATTCAGCACATCCCCCCGGGCCCCCTACTTCCCAAGGAAGAGCTAGGGGCAGAGGAGGTAGGAGAACGAGACATTCACATACTAGGGGCAGTTTTTTTAGGCAGAGGGTCCTCGATGAACGACTACCTCCTCAGAGAGAGGAAATAGCTACCCAGTCTTTGGCACTGTCAGACCATAGGTTTTGTGAAGACGAGATGAAGATTATTAATCTCTCAAGTAGAACATTTTGTCTTGATGAGCTAAGGGTACTGAGGAAAGGGATGTCCTTTGTGCCCACCAACACATTCCGCCTGTTTGAGTGGGTCAAAGACCTCAATCTGTTCGTGCGTAGGCTTAAATGGAAAAAGTTTTTTGCCACGCACGACAGATTGCAGTGTGCAATGCTAGGGATTGAAAATGAGGATCTGGCTAACGTTAACATCTTAGCAGATCTATGGGAAGAAGGCAACAGAGAAGTGGGGGAGGGGCCGTTTACAACTTTAAGACCCCCCCCCCTTCCTGAAAAAATCCCCCTGTTGGTGACCACACTCCCTTGGATGTGGTTGTGGATCAACTCGGTACCCTGGAGGGGTGGAAATTTGGGCATAACAACCTCACTCGGGCTGAAAGAAAGGGTCTTTGTGCCCTGGAGTCCAACCCCTCTATCGTGATCAAACCTTCTGATAAGGGGGGCAATGTGCTCATCATGGATTATGATAGATATACGGAGATGTGTCTAAATATCCTTGATGACCGCACTTGCTACATCAGCTAACTTGTCCCTGTGAGATAGGAAGGAGCTGAACACCTTACTCAAGCAAGCCTTAGAGTCTAAACTCATCAGTAAAACTGAATTGGGATTTTTGTTGCCTCCACATCCAAAAATGGCATGTTTTTATGGCTTACCCAAAACTCACAAAGGTCTGGAACCATTAAAAGGTAGGCCAATTGTTTCTGGCACAGATAGTTTAACACACCCGATCAGTACTTACATTGATCAAATTTTGAGACCATTTGTCATTGCGCTTCCATCATATGTACGAGACTCTATGGAAGTCATAAAGAAAGTTGATGGTCTGCAGGTCGATTGGGATGTATTACTCGCCAGTTTGGATCACACACGAGAAAGGCTGTGCTGTGGTGGCATCGTTTTTAAGATAGAGGCACACACCTGTGACCCCACAATGAGTTTGTTCTCTCATTGTTGAAATTCATCCTCGAGCACAATAACTTCATGTTCAATAAGAAGATCTACAACAAGGTAAGGGGTGTGGCCATGGGAAGCCCCTGTGCCTCCATGTATGCAACCTCTACCTGGGTGGTTGGGAGCATGAGGTGGTGGTTGGGGATGATATGGCTGAATTCACATAGTCTATTTTACTATGGTTGAGGTACATAGACGATGTACTGATCTTCTGGAAAGGGGACAAGAATAGCTTCAACTTGTTTGTCCATCAACTGAATACCAATGACTGGGGTCTATATTTTACTTCTGAGATCCAGGATTCGACCATTACGTTTCTGGATCTTGCCATTTATAAAGATCTTGATGGTAACATTGGGACTCGCCTTTTATGAAAGAAGATGGCGACCAACAGCCTTTTAAAATGGGATAGCTGCCACCCCATTGCCCTGAAGCGATTGGATTACGGGCCCCCTGCGGGGCACTTACAGATGTGCGGGCTGCATCGCCTGTCCGGTCATTAAAAAGGGCAAAACATTCTGCAGTACACATACTGGCCTTTCATATGACATCAGGTGCTTCATAAATTGTAGGACTATGGGACTGGTTTATTTGATCACTTGCAGATGTGGAACCCAGTATGTGGGAAAAACGTTAAGAGAATTTCGTAGGAGAATAGGGGAACACCTCAATGTTGTCAAAAACGAAACTGACGCATCTGTGGCTCGACATGTTGTTGAGTGTGATGGAGGTGATCAAAGAGCTTTGCAGTTTCAGGGAATTGAGGTCATTAGACCATCCCCGAGGGGAGGAGATCTGGATTGGTGCCTTCTTCAGAAAGAAGTACAATGGACTTTCCATTTGAAGACAATACGCCCCAATGGTCTGAATGGCCATATATCCTTTGCATGTTTTATATGAACCAAGCAGTGCATGAAGGTTTGTCATTCTTGCTTTTCCCTCTTTCCTTTGGCAATATGCCTCCCTAGAGATGTGAAGGAGGGCCCTTAGCCCTTTTTGGTACATCTGGGCTTTCAACCATCACCATGGATTCATGAATACTTATTGATTCCCCCTTTTTGTTTTCTCCTTTTCCTTGTTTAAACTGGATAAGCCTATCTGTACTGTTCAGACAAGCCTATTACTAACGGTGATCTGACTTCACCCAGGAGCTTCTATAGAGACCTTCACTGGTCTCCCTCCTGCAGGCTGACAGTATCCTAGTTTAGATGGTCAAGGAAATTCCTAGCTATTCTCGTTGTGTAACCCCACATGAATATTCTTATACATAAGTATCGGGGACGACTATTCTAACAGCGCTATTTGTCAACTTTTTTCTTTCTGGCAGCGCTATACTGTTATAATAGGATATATACACTCTTGGTGTGTAACCCCACATTGATACTCTCATGTACTAATATCGGGGACCATTACTCGAACAGTGCTAATTGCCTATTTTTTTCTATTTGGCAGCGCTGCATTGTTGTATTATGTTACAAATATCTCTGGTGTACATTTGCTGATGATTACTTGGCCACAAATGATATTATATTCTTGAGCTCAGGCCACTATGTGTCAGAATTGTGTAGTGTCGCGTCATCTTCCTGTCTCAAACAATATGTCACATTTGTTTATCAAAGTTCTTACTAGTTTGATTCTATCCTTCTTTGCGGTGAATTATCCACAATGCCGATTTTTTTTAATCCGCCTCTTGGTCCCTGCTGATCGTATGAGAGGAATTGTCCTCTCCCCTTTGTCCCCCTGTTTGAGCCAGCCACGGGATGTGGCGGGAGCGCAGCGGGACCCTGTTTCTGCCTCCTGCCCATCGCCCGTGTCTGGAATGGGTGTGACCCGTTGTATCAGGGGAGGGATCAAATCTTTAAATACCTCTGATTTTGGCGCCTTCTTCACGACTGCCCTAGTGCCGATGCGCTGCCACTACACATGTGGTAGGCAGCACGATGTTACTCTGATACTGCTGTAATATTGAAAGCTATGTTCCTGCTGTAGGGCTCCTGATGACAGTTAGAATAGAGAAACGCGTCGAGCCAAGGCAAAGGGAGTAAGGGCATAGTAATGAGCTACAAAACAGGAGCAAATAGTGATAGTACTGCTGTATGTATGTGACCCGTGTGGGGTCTTGTGGAGTGAGTCCAGTTATTGCAAATTGTAACGTGTGGTAGGCCAGCTCTTGCTTACAAGTGAAATAGTTGTCAGTCACTGCAACCGATAGGGTCACGTTTAGGTGCGAATTAACACTGGAATAACTGAACCTTTGAGCCAACGTGGTTAGTCAGTGGAAAAGCCGTAGTGACCAGAGTAGGTTGCTTGACTCACTATTTGTTTTGGACATTACCTATCACTCCTACACACGTTAGTGTTCCCAAGTACCACACACATTTGGGTCCTTGAGGCCTAGATTGTACGGTGTTGATGTAATAGCCCTGTGAAACAGGCAGTGTAGGTGGCGAGTACAAAAAACGGTTGTTATATAACCACCTCTTACATCAGCATACGTATTCTAGATATACTTTGATCCCCCCCTCTTATTTTAACTATTGTTATTGAATAAAGAGTTTATTGTTTTCATTTTAAGCACCTGCAGTGATTATTTGTTCAGATAAGCTCTCCCATCCAACCTGACATTGGGCATAGACACCACTGCACTCAGGGTGGGACAGATACTCAAGCACTGGTTCTAGTTGCAGAGACCTATGTATTACAAAGTTGCAGAAATTATTTTGCTTGGCCAGTAAATAAAAATGTTAGGGCCATTAAACCACCACGTAAGCCAGAGGGATGTGGCTCCGTCCGATCGGAGCCCCCGCATTGAAATTGTGGGACTCTGATTGGTTACTATGACAACCTGGGCCCTGCTGGAGGTTCCCAGGGAAGTCATAGTAATCTGCCTGCTGAGCTACGCATGGTGCACAGCACAGCAGGAAGTGCATCAGAATGCCGTACACTACAGGCAATGCAGGGAGGCAGGGGGAGCTCCTCTACTGTATATACCATGTGACCTCTGAAATGGATGGAGTGACTGGTCAGAAAAGCGCCCCACTACTCCATTAATTTCTGTGAGACTGCCAGAGATAGGATAAAGCTGTTCTGAAGTTACTTTCATAGGTCTTTGTGGTTATATATAAACTTAATGCGCACTAACTGTATTACAAATTGGTGTGTTCAAAGGTTTTTTGCTGGAAATCAACCAACAGTTCCATGAAACCATGCCGCTGGGTGTATGGACGCCAAGTGTTTGTGTCAGATTTTGCCCTAAATAAGAATGAAATGCTGTTTATTACTCATGATGGTGAAGGATTTAGTGGAAGGTGGATGCCTGAAAAGAAAATCTCTGCAGATAAAAAGGGTATTCTCTTTCATATCAATGTGATTTGTTTTGATATGCATGTCTATCTGTCTGTCTATCTAATCTATATACCGGTGGAACATTCTGATCATGACTGGCAGGATGACAATCAATGTGAAATTTTCAGTATTCCTGCAGGTCCATCATCCTACTACTGATTACTGAGAGTATGTTGATATTTCCAATAGATATCCCTTATGCTTATACTCTTGGATCTTGTAAAATCCTGCCTCCCTTGGTTGCTTCATCGGAATATTTCTTGTCAAGAATTGGAATGGATCCATTAGGCTAAAGTATTTAAAGAGTTCTTTGACCTTAAATATAGATAGGTCATCAATATCAGTCTCCATGGAAAAAAATGGGCTTTCAGGGGTTAAAAAAAATATCTCATCCACTTTTACTTGCCAGGACATTCACTTCTCATAGGTTGCAGAAGGACCTTACGCTCCCATTGTGGTGACATCATCATGCTGGGAGCGTCAGGTCCTTGTGCCTTCAGTGAAGAGTGAATATTACCAAGTGTGCAAGTGGATGAGATGAGAATTTATTATTTATTTTTTCTAGCCCAAAAAATGCTGCACATTATTACTACTGGAGGCAACTCTGGGTAACATTATTACTGATTGTGTTTTTGTTTTTTTTTTGTCATGTGAATGAAGCCTAAGGGTTTGACATATTAATTAGTAGTGTGGAGTCCGTGGCAGGTGTTCTATACCTGTATTATTGTACTTGACGAGGCTTGATGACAGCTTTCATCTAAAGAGGTTTTTCTGGAAAAGATAATGATGACTTATCCCCAGGATATGTTGTGATTGTCATGTCAGCGGGGCCCCAAGTCCTGGCACCCCCATTTATCAGCTGTTTCAGGGAGCCGCTCTGTTCATCGGTGACTTGGTGAGTGATGCAGGCTCCCAGCAGCTTTCCAAGGACAGCGCCGTACATTGTATAGTGGCAATGTTTGGTATTGCAGCTCAGCCCATTGACTTGAATGGGGTTGAGCTGCAACTAGGCCATGTGACCGATGTACAGTGATGTCACTGGCCTAGGAAGAGGCTGTGGTGCTCAATACCTCTTCTAACAGCTGATCGGCGGGTGTGTCAGGTGTTGCACCCCCTCAGATCTGATACAGATGTCCTGAATAAGTCATAAATATCTTTTCCCGGATAACCCCTTTAAGTCTTGGAAAAACTCTTAAAGGGCATCCACTGCATGCTTCTTTTGATCTCTGCTCCATGCAAACACTTTCTCACCCTGAAGTAGAAATGGGGCACTTTATTGCTTGTGGTTACACCAGTAATCCTGTGTACAGGGGATGAATTTTCTGATACCCGCTTAAAGGGGTTCTCCAGGAATCAAGAAAATGAAAATACTTAAATATTACTTTATTATAAATATATCCCCAAATACCTTACATTACTTATAATGTCTCATTTTGTCTGGGGAGCAATCATTAGGAGACACAAAATGGCCACCGTCCTATTAGTACACACAAAACCTGTCCTAATCACACAGGAGGACAAGTTACTTCACAACACTGAGGTGAAGAGCTGCCTCATCCTCCTCTCTGCTTAGCAGGGATTATGATCCTGAATACAGATGAAAAGAGCTTCAGCTGAATCTCTTTAGGAATGGAGTTCATAAGCAGATGTGGCTAATGAGCAGCAGCGCTTGTATGCAGTCTCCATTACCACAATCTGTCCTGTCCGTCCTCTCTGTGCTTCATGTCTCCTCATGAAGTCCATTCCCACAAAAATTCAGTTGTATTCAGTATAAACTGTATTCAGGATCATAATTCCTAACAAGTAGGAGAGGAGGATGAGGCAGCTCTTTATCTCAGTGTTGTGATGTAACTTCTTTTCCTGTGTGATTAGGACAGGTTTTGTGTGCACTAACAGGACGGCAGCCATTTTATTTCTCCTAATCATTGCTCCCTAGACAAAACAAGCCATTACAACTAATGAAAGGTATTTGGGAATATATTTATAATAAAGTAATATTTAAGTATTTTAATTTTCTTAATTTCCGGAGAACCGCTTTAAGCTGTGATGGTGGCTACTGCTTGTGTAAGTTTCCCCTTCTAATGCAATTTCAATGATTTGATCATGAATTCATTCTTTCTCTCTCCTTAGAACACTCAATGCCTGATTCTTTGCACTCTGATACCCATAGTATGTATGAAAGGATTTGTTTGCAGAAGCTATCTTTCGTCCACCGGGCGGTTAGTGTCGCAACAGATCCCAACGGATGTAACTTTGCAGTATTACAGTCAGACCCTAAAACCAGGTAACTATTTGTCAAAGACTTGATCTGGATTTTCTCTTGGATTTGTTTGAAATCCTTCTCCCATCCAAAATACGTAAACTTGCTATCATCGTAACTTCAAGAAAATAAGCAAAATACCTTCCCACAGGAATCCTGTTGGAATTATTTTGCTGCTAGAATCTGACTATTTCTCTGTGCAGATTTTTTGTATCTTCTATATATTTTTTCATTAGCCACCTCTTGCACTATTCTAGAATGTAAGAGTAGTCTTCTATTACATAGATGTGGAGTTCAGGCTTTGTGTTGTAAAGCCCTTTTGTGTAGCATGAACGCCACAGCCTCCTGATATCACGTATATGTCAATAAGGCTACATGGCAGTTTCATGGTTAGTATATTGCAACAGTATTTATAAGCCAAAACCAGAAGTGGGACCTCCAGAAAAAGTGTAATGGGAAGATTTGTGCCTCTTCTGTGTTTTTGGACCTGCGCCTGATCGTGGCATACAAATACTTGTGCAAAACATTGAGCTTAATGCTGCCATTAGAAGGTGGCCTAAGATGTTAGAATATTTCACATCTTGCATGTGAAAAAAACTAGCTTTTGTCTGCCCATTTAAGACTTGCCCTCATTGTGACTCTTATTTAGCTGTCCTCTGTGTGGATGCTGTGACCACGTGTGATTTCATCCATGTGCTCTCCTATGTAACAGAACACGTGTCCAGTGCAAATCGAAATAAATATTTACCACTGTTCAATAGTTGGGGCCAGCTCTGCTTATGGGTTGAAGAGTTGCTGTATGGTTGGTTAAAGTGTGAAGATATAGTTTCTGACCATTCGGAATCCATTTTGTTTCTGGCCAGTTATGTAGGCCTTTTAGACCAAAATTATTTCAAATGATCAAGGGTGGATTAAAGTGTGAAGATGTAGTTTCTGACCATTCGGAATCCATTTTGTTTCTGGCCTGGGAAACTTCAGGTTATTTTCAAAAAATGGCCTGAGAAACTTCAGGTTGTTTTGGGAAGATGGCCTGAGAAACTTCAGCTTGTTTTGGGAAGACGGCCTGAGAAACTTCAGCTTGTTTTGGGAAGATAGTTTCAGGTTGTTTTGAGAAGATGGCCTGAGAAACATCAGGTTGTTTTGGGAATCTGCTTATAGTTGTTAGAGCGTTCTTTTTTTATTTGTTTCCGGATCCGGAAATTGGCCATTCTTGGGTCCGGAATAATGGAGAAGGAACAGGCTGCGCATGTGTTGGCTCCACTCCAGTAGGTAGTGAAGTTCTTTATTTACATTTCTATAAAAGCTGTAACCCTTCGAGGCGGAAGTCAGAAGCTCATCCTACGGTGGGACGCCTCGTGTTGGAACCTAATCGGTGTTTTCCCGATAGAGCCTTGTTGAAAGAGCTTCCCAGCTGATGTGTTGCTGTCAGATGAAGTTTACTCAATCGGTGATGTAAGTTTTTTATCCTTTGTATATACTTAACCCTTACAGCACCAGCGCCTTACATGTACAGCGATGTGGGCACATGGCGCCCGCTCGCACGTGCGGCGGGTGTTATGGCCGGCAAATCTCTGCTGTTTCTAACAGCAGAGACTTGCCGCTACTTACCCGATCAGCGGCGTCTTGCTGGGCCTTTAGATGCCGTGATCACGGCATCTAGTTGCGTCTTTACCCGGAAGCGTGCGCTTCCGGGTGGTGTACAGACACCCCGTGTGGCCAATCGGGGTGTCTGTACACGAGCTGAAAGCTGTAAACCTCACTGATGAGGTTTACAGCTTTCAAAGTGCAATTCTTATTCTGGCCACTAGATGGCAGGCCAGGATAAGAAATGAGCAATTCTTGGATTTATCTGAATCTAGTAAATCCCTGATTGCCCTTAAAGAAAAAAAACACAATATATTAGCTCATATTTGAGCTTTAAAATAATCTCAAAAATTTTTTAAAAAAATATATAAAAAATAAAAAATATGTAAAAGTTCAAATCACCCCCCTTTCCGTATAATTAAAAAATAAATACCTAAATAACAATAAATATAGACATCATGGGTATCACCGTGACAGAAAACACCCATACTTTTAAAATATAAGAAAAAAAATTCCAATACGGCGAATTGTGTGGCGGAAAAAAGCGTCCAAATGGCGATTTGCTGTTTTTTCTAAAAAAAAATAAATAAAAAGTGATCAAAAAGTCATACACACCCCAGAATGGTATCAATAAAAACTTCAGATCGCCCCGCAAAAAATGAGCCCCCATACAGCTCCGTAAACATAAATACCAAAAAGTTATAGGGGTCAAGATATGACCAAAAAAAAGGGCAACTTTCTAATTATTTTATCACTATCAAAACGCAGGAAAAACTATACATATTAGGTATTGCCGGATTCGTACTGACCAGTAGAATGAAAGTAACTGGTCAGTTTTAATGAACATCGAACGCTCTAAATAAGAAACCCGTAGAACTGTAGCGGAATAGCGTTTTTTTTGCAATTTCACCCGATTTGGAATTTTTTCCCCGCTTCCCACTACACCATATGCAATATTAAATGGTGGCGTTGGAAAGTACAACTTGTCCCGCAAAAAACAAGCCCTCATACAGCTATGTGAACAGAAAAATAAAACACAGTTATGGCTGTTTGAAGGCAGGGAGCGCAAAACGAAAATGCATAACCGAAAAAACCTCTGGTACTGAAAGGGTTAACTTGCAAAAGAAGGACATACATTTGCCTGATTATTATTGTTATTATTGCATTAATAAACTTACTTATATAGCTTACCCTTAAATTGGTTTGTGTAGTCTCTCTTTAAAGAGTATCCGAACCTGAAGTCTTGCTCTTATCAGCAAAACAGTTGGTGTGATAAATACATATTTCTTTTGCTTTGCTCTGGACATGCGCCGTGGTCTAC
Source organism: Rhinella marina (assembly GCA_900303285.1). Lineage (NCBI taxonomy): Eukaryota > Metazoa > Chordata > Amphibia > Anura > Bufonidae > Rhinella > Rhinella marina. Next base: position 151,516 of record ONZH01029152.1, read on the forward strand.
AAGATTTGAAGTATTCATAAGGACCATGGAGGGGCTTATCCGGTTACAGAATAGTCAAACCAGTCCAAAGCTCAGGCGTTTGTCCTGTTCCACCTCTTTCACTACTCAGATTTCATCCACATGGTCAGAATTGCATTATATCAATATATGGGTGCATGGGAGCCAAGAATGGTGTGGTTTGTCTTCTGGGCGGGATGTCCTGTGAATAACCCGTCATGGCAGCAATGCAGCGGCACAATGGGGAAAAATACTGAAAAGTCCATTCAATCATTCTTTGTGTAATATGTTTTTTGTTTTGTTTTCTTGCCTCATAGCCTTTTTGAAATCCCAGTTGTGTCTGCATCCATTTTTGTCGAAGATTTTGGGAAGTTACTGAAGGAAGTAGATGAGATGGACTCCATCCATGATGTGACGTTTTTACTAGGTTCCCAGGCTTTCCCAGCACATAGGTGCATTCTGGCCATGAACTGTGACTTCTTCCGAAAGCTGTTTTTATCTGCCGGCAGCAACCAAGCAGTCCTTCCAGATATTTACCAAAATGGGGAGGATTCGTCAGGATGTGACCTGTTTGTCATTGAAAAAGTGTCTCCTGTTCTGTTCTCCTACATCTTGCAATTTGTCTACACCGACACGTGTGATATGTTAGTCCATGGTCACAAGCCAAGATGCGTTCAAAAAGAAACATTAGATGAAAATCAAGACGCCATCATTTCACATTTTCAGAAGATAAATTTTCATGAAGATGTTAAAGGTAAATCTGCCTATGAGGTCTATAGGAACAACCAGATCTGTGCAGACAATGAAAAGAAAAAGGGCAAGATGAAGCCGTCCAAGAAAAGTAAATGTGTGACCGAAGAAAATAGCCCTGTAAAAATGCTGCAAAATCTGGCCAAGAAATTTGGTCTGAGTACTCTAAGTTCAAGGTATGTTAAGTTCTCTTTTGCAATTTATCAAAATGGTTGTAAAGGAAAACTGTCTTGGTTACCCATAGCAACCAATCAGATTCCACCTTTCATTTTCCAAATAAGCTCTGAAAAACAAAAGGTGGACTCTGATTGGTTGCTTTGGGCAACTAACCCAGTTTTCCTTTGCATCAGTTTTGATATATTTCTTTCACATTGTACTAAATTTGTGTGACCACCACGATCATTAGAACCTTAGGCCTCGTTCAGATGACCATCAGTGGCATACGGCAGGTTTCATATTTGTGTTTACATCTCCGGCAGGCTGTTCCAGCAGAGATAAAGATAAGAGAAAATAAAGATGTAAGAATAATAAGCAGATAGCGAAGACGGATAAAGCGACTTCTTACATATAACAGTCAGTAATAGATGCTGGAACCTGTAAATCACTCTCTATGATTAGGACAGGAGCTTTTTTAGTGTCGTGTACAGCACACAATGTACAAAAAAAATGGCGCCATCCTCACCTGGTGTCCAAAGGAGCAGCTCATCCTAGCATATAGTTCGCACTGTACTGTAAAGAGGAACAACTATACAACCAATACAAGTGTTTTTTTTTTTGCCAGAGAAATAACCATAGGTTGGATCTGAGTCTGAGACATTGTATGTTGAGTCTAGTTTCAACTCATTGTGCCAGGAAAGACCATTGTATGTTGAAAATATTGAGGCCATCGTATCTTGCGGGATCACTGTATTTAAAAATTATAGTATATTATGTGAATATACTGTGTACCCATGGTCCAATTTGTTGATGCATAACCATTTTTCTATAATTTTTCTGGTTCTGATTTTAAAGGGGTTGTCCAAGTTATTTTTTTGTTTTATATGTTTCTAACTTGTCAGGTATAACAACTTTCCCATATACTTTGTGTTTCTAAAGCTGCTGGTTTCTCAGAGTTGACTGAGGGTCACATGACCTATGATGTCAGCTTATCTCCCTGGTCTGTGATGTTTCGTGCACAAGCCTCAGAGTTCAGATAACAGTCTGTACTTGAGACGTCACTGGCCACGCCCCCTTTCTTTGCCGGGCTCCTGCTATCTGCTCTCTCCCTGGATTCCTTCAGATAAAACATTAACCCCTTCAGCCAGAACACACTGAGGGCTCAAGGCTTTACAACAAATAGCTGCAGCAGTGAGAGGAGACAAATGCTGGGCAAGGAGCTATAGAGGAATTGTACAAGAACAGGTAGGGAGAATTTCCTGTGTGTATCAGCAGTGTCATTGTACAGCTGGGACTTGTAGTCCTACACAAACAACATGCTGCTGAGTATTCCAGCAGGCAGACATGTACTCACAGCACTTGTATTCACTGCCTTTGCAGAGAAGGGGGGAGGGGCAGAGATTGTTATTACTGCATGTAAACAAAGGCCAGAAGAGAACCAGGGAAATGAGGAAATATAGATTTTTTTTTTTTGCCTAAAACTTGCTGAACTTGGTTATATATTGCTACCCATCAGGTTTACAGTGCTATATCTTTTTTTCCATAACTTGGACAACCCCTTTAATACTTCGGCCCCTGCTGGGCAATACCAGATTTTTTATTTTTTTTTGTCCTCTGAGATCATTTCATGTGAAGACTATTCCTTAAAACAGATTGAGTTTTCTATCACCATCAGAGACGGTAGCTAATATGGTTTTGGTTCTGGCTTTCCCCTTTTAACTGTGTTTTTATGTTCCTTTGTGTTAAAGACTGGATGGAGTCAGATATGAAAATGGAACAATTAATGTTGTTCACAAGAAGACTGGAAACAGGACAACGTTCAACCTGAGCAAATGGTATGTACCGCTAGATATGGTGTTTGTTCTATCATAATATGTATAACAGAAATCAGTGGTACCATTGCTTTTTATTCATCTGACCATTCCTGATGCAAAGTAGTGAATGAAAAGATCTTGATACATGCAATTATTGTTTTTTTAACAGCAAAGCAAACACAACGGCTTTCATAATGGCTTGGACAATATTATTGGTTCTCTTTACAGGGAAAAAAAAATGTTTCGCAATACTCCAATCAATGTCCTCTTAAAGGCTATGGACACCTTCAGAGGCACATTTTTTTATGATTGCATTTTACTCATTTTGGGCTAAAAATAATTTTTTTTAATTGGTCTTTATTAAAAATATTCCACCATTCTGTCACAAAGGGTTAACTGTCTAGCTGTGTGACTGGTACTTTTTATTTTCACTTTTTGCTTCATTTAATAACCATCTTTTATATAAACCACATTCTTATAAGGGATTAGAGATAAGGAGCCTGTCAGATTAGCTGACAGAGCACAGAGAAAATTCAGATCCTTCTATTAGAGCATCTCAGTCCTGTTCAGAAAAAAAAGTGTTCCTTATTTGTAATAAAGACCAAGTTAAAACATGATTTTGTACAATGCAATAGTAAAAAAAATAGCCCCATAGGTGTACATAGCCTTTAATATCACAGACGGCTAACCATAGAATTAATCACTGAAGAGGGCTAGACAGAGATAATAGTCAAGCGTGTTCCATTTAAAAAGAGGTTTTCTGGGATTGAAATATTAATGAACCAACTTCAGGAAAGGCCATCGACATGAGATCGGCGGGTGCACTCCCTGCTGATCAGCTGTTTGAGGAAGCTGCAGTGCTCACTCATAGCTTACCAAGCACAGCGCCATCCAGTGGCTGTGCTTGGTACCCCTGCCCCATTCAGTTGAATGGGGCTGAGCTGCGCCTAGGCCATGTGATCGATTAACGTAATGTCACATGGCCTAGGGAGAGTCCTAATTGCTCATGGACCACCATGGGCTTTTGATACAGCTGATCAACGGGGGTACCAGGAGTCAGACCCTCGATCTGAGGATAGGCCATCAATATATAAGTCCCATAAAACTCCTTTATCTTTCACGTTTATAGACCATGGTTCTGGAGCATTGCTACAAGACAGTTACCGGAGGCTGATGTACCAAAGGATGTCTTATTTTACTGTCTGAAATGTTATTGTAGTCTCATTTTAATAATATATACAGTGTAGAAAAATGCTAAATGACAATGTACACTTAAAGAAGAACTCCCGCAAAAATTTTTATTCCATGTCCTACTAGAAATGTACATGGTGTAATCTGTAGTGAATGTCATTTTCTTACCAGTAGCTGCAATTTTGAGTTATATCATCCTGAAGTTTCTTATCTGTGTCATGTGACTAGGAATTAGACCCACCAACTCACACAGCACCTTATGTGTGGACAGGAAGTCTAATTTTCTTTGCATTCCTGTGGGAGCCTCACTTTCAGTCTCATAGGAATGAATAGAGAAGTGAATGGCTTCCTGTCCTGGGTCAGTTGGAGGTCAGGGGTCACATGACCCAGCTACAATAAGAAGAGAGTGGAAACTCTCGATTTCAGCCTCTGATAAGAAAATGATATTCACTACAGATTATATCATGCATTTTTCTAACAGGTCAGAGAATAAAAATGTTTGCGGGAGTTCTTCTTTAATTATGTGTAGGGAGTTCTGTGACAAGGTTATTTAAAAGTCTCTGCTAGGGAATGGTTCCCAAAGCCACTAAATATTCCCTAGGTCAGTCACTAAATAATAAAAAGAATAGTGCACAGCTATAACCTTTGTGACATGCAGGAATTTATATTGAGCCCTTTTACTGTAATAAAGTAGTTTTGACTCCTTCCCAACTAGGATGCTGACCATAAGACTTGTGGAACATGATTTTAATTCGGCAAAATACAGATCTACAAGAGAACTGCAGCATAAGATGTAGTATTCAGAAGGACAATTTCTTTTTTTACTTTATTGCTTTATTAATATGTATAAATAAGATTCGCCGTTTGACACAAATTACACCAAAATTCTACTGCAGCCAGAATAGAATACGTGGGCCAGTGTGTCACGCTGTTTCATTTCTTTTTAAGCACTTCTCTTTGTGATGTAACTATCAGATCTGAAGATGGGAAAGAATTCCCCTGCCATAAATGTGTCTTATGTGCAAGACTTGGTATGTGTTTTTTGCATTCAGATTTTATTTTTTTTAAGCTTAGTTTTCCTTCAATTTCACAATTTTGTGTTTTCTTTTTATTGTAGAATATTTTCACAGCATGCTTAGTAGCTCTTGGATTGAGGTAAGACAAATTTGGAAGTCGTAGCCCTGTCTTAATTTGCTTGAGCCCTTCCTCCATGCATTGGACAGCATCTTGTGGGATTTGCCATTGATCCTCCAGGCTGTATTTTGCGTTCTGTAGATAATATGGGTATAGTTTTAAATTCTCCATCCTTAGATCTCCTAAACACATTTTTTTTTGTCGCAATTAAATCCCCATGTGTTTTTTGCATGTCCTGTGTGCTATTTTATGGCATTATTTTGTAGTGTCGTTTTCTCTTCAGAAATGTTTTGAATTTCATTGACAAAAAAAAAAAATCATTCAGCATTCTGTTTTACAAAAAAATGCATGGCTGTCCTGCGTTTCAAAATTCACATAGACTTTCATATAACGTGGGAGGGGGAGGGCTGCTTTAGCTGCTAATATCTCCTGAATGGTACCAGCCAGAATCGTGGGACTGGTCTTGTTTGAAAGCATTTGACATTCCAGGCTTTCATACAAGACCAAAATGACAGCTACAGTCCAAGCTAAACAGGAGATGTCATTGTTAGAAATTGGGTGAGGAATAATTGCATGTAAAACCAGCTTTTACTTTCTCTTTCAGCTGTATTCACTGCTTTCTGATTTCTAACAGTGATGTCTTCCCATGTACTGAAGATATTGTTGTCTGGCGTTGTTTGAAAGCTTGGAATGTCAGCTTTTAAACACTACAAAGCCCATATCTCTAGCTGGTACCAAACCAGAGATCTGAGCAGCTAAAGCAGCCCCACTCCCCTACAGTTTGGAGGAGAGTGAGGGAGCAGCTGCAAAGCTGACAGGCTGCAGGAGGAGAGAAAAAAAAAGTAAAAACATATAGAAATGTGACATTATTATCATTGTAGTGACCCACGTAATAAAATTGTTATTTTTACCACACAGTGAATGACATAAATAAATTACACAAATAATGTAAAACTTGCTGTTTTTTTTAATCTTTCCCCCTAAAAATAAATGTTATTTACTACACTATATATACCCCAAAATGGTTCCTAAAAAAAACCACAACTAATTCCGCAAGATAAAAAAATAAATTTAGAAGAAGAAAATTAAAAAGTTTTGACTGCTGGAACACAAAGGGGGAAAATATTATTGGTCCTTAAAGGGGTATTCCGGAAAATTAACTTAATTTTTGAAAAACTGCATTAAGGCTGCAAGCTGTGATGCAACCAGAACCCATACCTATACATATAACCAGAGCTTTAATTTACCTTGCAATCCATTTGTCTAGCTCCTGTGTGAGCCGGCAGCATACTCAGAGTATCATGGCTATGGCTCTTGATCTTCCCTCACAAAACTTCAAAGACTACAATCCCCACAATCCCTAGCTTTCCTGCTGTGAGTCTGTACTTGTTCATGAATGTGGATGTTTACTGATTGGCTGTCTGATATACAGTCTGGTCAGCCCCCCCCCCCCCCCACTCAGTAATCAGCAGCATATTGATAGCAACACACTGAGCATGCTCGACTTAACAAAGGCTCAGAACTACAGGTCGATGCCATGGTAATTTATGAGGAAACACAGTGGGGAGCAAAGGAAGAAAACTACTTCCATAACTACTGAACGGAAAATATGTGAATAAGCTCCATTATAAACTGCAATAAAATAATATACAGTAAAATGACAACCGTTGCTTACCTGTTAAATCCCCTGCTGCTCCATAGTCACCGCTGTTTATTGCTTATTATCCTGAAGTGATGACTTAATATAGAGCAAAATGACTGCTAGCACATGTTTGGCTAGTATTGGGATAGTGCAGTCTATTAGTCAGTACAAATGTATACCACATGGTACATCTTTTTTAAATTATTTTTTATTTTTTTGCAATAGCAGATTTATTCAACTGTATAGGTTGCTTTTCTGGGCATATGTCACCTGAGGTACTATTCGGGGTTACTGTATGGGTCTTAGGCTACTTTCACATTAGCGTTTTTAAATTCCGGTATTGAGTTCCGTCATAGGGGCTCAATACCGGAAAAAAACGCTTCAGTTTTGTCCCCATTCATCGTCAATGGGGACAAAACTGAACTGAAGACAACGGAATGCTCCTGAAAGCATTCCGTTCCGTCTTCAGACCGGAGAACAAACCGCAGCATGCTGCGGTTTTCTCTCCGGTCCAGGCATCCGCACCAAGACGGATCCGGAATGACCCCCAATGCAAGTCAATGGGGACGGATCCGTTTGGTGTGGACACACCAGTAATCCGGATCTGTCCTCCATTGACTTGCAATGGGGGGTCATTCCGGATCCGGCTACACATGTACAGAGATACATACATACATACATACTCACACAACACATACATACTCACATACTCCAGGCAGGGACGCCGACAGCATGTCTTCACGCTCCTCCTGCGCGCAACTATGACGTTTCGCCACTGCGCCCAGCAGAGGGCGCTGTGGGGAATTGTCATCACTGCGTGCAGGAGGCGCGTGAAGACATGCTGCCGGCGTCCCTGGAGTATGTGAGTATGTATGTGTGTATGTATATGTATGTCTGTATATATTTCTGTCCCAATGTCTGTGTCAACATGTGTGGGGCCGGACCGCTGCTCCGGCTCCACACATGTATCAGCGGCAGCACGGATCCGTTGGCACCCTTTAGATGCCAGATCCGTGCTGCCGCTAGTGTGAAAGAGGCCTTAGCGCTGGGACATACGTTGTAGATGAGATCGCGAGAGAAAGAGGAAAGGAAAATCATCACCTGGATGACTGATATTCTCTCTTTTCTGCAGGCAAGCTGCTGTTCTGCTTTACAAATGCCGGTTCATTCTGAAGTTTTAAAAGTTATTCTTGATTATATCTACACAGATGAGGCCCCAGCTGTAAAAGGTAGGTGGTTAAGATCTGCTGAGTGTTTCTGATGAAGGGTCAAACGAGGCTGTCATAAACTGGCCTCATAGAGGGCACAAAGTGCATGGAGACATCTGCTTATCGTTGGACCTCCCATGTACTTTGGTCAACATTGTCCTTCCTTTGTCTATGAGAAAGATTGTGATTCAGATCTTCCAACGTGTCATATGTTCTTGTGCAATAATAATTGCTTCTAATGGTTGGAAAAACCCTTTATTTAAACCCAACCAATTTGTGAGTTATGTTTATGTGCTGATGAAGGCCGTGTTATTTGTTCTGTCTGTGATAATGGCACCGGGTCAAATTTCCAGATCTTCTCATATTTCTTTATTTGTAATATTCAGTCATGTCGCCTTTGCCAGGGCTAAACGTGGCCTTGCTGTAAGTCATGCTGGCTGAGATCATAACTTATTTCTCATGAATATTGACTCAAAATGTTTGTGTTCTCCATGTGCATAGTGAACATCAATCACAAAATAAACCATGATCTCACTTCCAAAGTGGCGCTGTCTTCAGAGCTATTCATGTCCATATTTAAAACCTTTTTTTCCCCCCTCAGAGTCAGCAAATGTGGAATTCATTTGTAACGTTCTGGTGATGGCAGACCAGCTACTCATTGTTCGATTGAAGGAGATGTGTGAAGTCACACTTACCGAAAGACGTGAGTACGAGAGCAAGTATTTCTGAGAACGTGTTATGCGCACATTTGTGATTTTTATCAAAATACGGTTTATGAAGAAGGAAAGTTGTATATACAAACGAGATTACACAAAATCTCGCTGACATCTGTGATCTATTACCACATAAGTCACAAGAAGTTGTATGAAAAAACAGATTTCTGTGTTGTAGAAGTGACCCCTGTAGGGGGTGTGCGAACGCCAGAAAAATCCAACCTTTATTTGCTGTGAAATCCACAGCAGAAATATGATGTTTGGTTTTCATGTGGATTTGCATTTATACATTATAGAGATTTAGCCCCATTCAAAAGGGGTATACCGCATATGGCTGCTGGCATATTATTTTCTTTTACACAACACCTATTTTAATCTTTTCAGTTTTTTGCATGAATTTTGGCACGAAAGATGGCAAGTAAATCTACCATAAAAAAAGCAACAACTTCTACAGAGGAGTTACAGTGAATGTCACTTTATAATATAAGCAGAGTACAAAAAAGGAGGAGCTCACACTGAATGATGGATAAATGAATGGTGCTTGACCTGCTGGGACACCCAACTCCAGGAATTCTCTGGAATAGTGTGGAATATCAAACTATTTAATATATAAAAAAAATGAAAGAATAAAAAATAAAAATGTACAGTAAAAAATACGAATATAAAAGGTCTACCAAATATGTTGTCACAATTGAACAAAGACCTATAAATACATCACAATCATATAGAGATATGAGTAGTGTATAATGGTACAATTCTATAGAGGGGTTACATCGGATTGCCCCTACCAGCTTGCATACCAAGGGCCCAAATGTTGGCGTTCTATATTTCAGATGATTAGTTCTGTATATTAGTAGGTTAGTTCCAATGGTATGATGATCCGCCCTGTGTGTTTGATTATATAGACAATACTATGTGGAAATATATTCACGTTAGGCATCCTCCAAGGGTGTTGGTTGATTGACTAGTTAGTTCACAGGTTATTATTTCTTTATGTAGAACAGCTCTTTTACGGACATCACACATATGAAATATATATATATATATATATATATATATATATATGGGATGTCCGTAAAACAGCTGTTCTACTTGAAGAAATAATGTGACCCCTCTATAGAATTGTACCATTATACACTACTCATATCTCTATATGATTATGATGTATTTATAGGTCTTTGTTCAATTGTGACAGCATATTTGGTAGACCTTTTATATTCGTATTTATTATTGTACATTTTTATTTTTTATTCTTTGATTTTTTTTATATATTAAACGGTTTGATTTTCCACACTTCCAGAGAGAGTGCTTCCTTATACGTTTTAATTGCATTTTATAATATAGACCTCATAAAGGGGCTGTCTGAGATTTTTATATCGATGGTTTATCCTAACACCTGGAAAACCCCTTTAAATATTTTGCTGCTAAGACAATTTCCACGCTATTGGCAAATGTAATTTTGCATCAAAGCACGATGTTTTTTTTATTAGGACTGTACAAAAAAAAAAAAATCATGCTTGTGATTAAAAGTCTGACCCAAGTAGGACCCAAGAACCACAAAACCTACCAAAATTAAACCTTAAAGCGTACCTGAGTTTTTAAAAAAGTTGCATAATGGCTGTGCTCCTTTGTGCTATCATGACTGTAAAGGAATAGGTCTTTTTTGTGCTTCCTTAATGTCCTTTTCAGCCTAATTATACCCCTCTTCAGCTGCATAGCTAGATGCACTTCTCTCAGCAACAGGGGCGTCTCCCTTCTATGGAATCTGCCAGTACTGTACTGCTATGATGACATCCTTTCACTTACTTCCCAGTATGTTTGTTTTCAGCTCTGAAGCTCACAGAACAGACAAGGAGGGGGAAATCACACTTACAGAAAAGCAGGAGGCTCCTGTGAATCCAGAATCTGTGTAGTAGCAGTTATTTTATCAGGCCTATAATCTCAGCTAGCTCTGACACACCCCCACTTCCTCTCTGTCTGTGTTACTAGGGATCTTTCTGACTAGAGGCAGTGGCCTGCAACTTAGATGGAAGTGAGACCCCTAGTGGCCATGATTTTACAGTTTTTTTCAGGTGGATGCAGGCAGATTTTTTTTTAAATGAAGTGATTTAGAAATGTACAAGTTACACTATTCTGTATTACGTAAATTAAATTAAATTGTGTGAAAGTCCAGCCTCTGAGCGGCTCCATGAATCCCCAGGGCATGGTGTGTGCAGCGGACCCCAGAGCCAGCTGGTCTCTGCTGTTGCAAACAGCAGAGGCCAACAGCTAATGTCTGCCACCGGCAATAATGCTGATTGCAGGCATTTAACACTTTAGATGCTGTGGTCAAAAATACCAGCTCCCCTTTGTAGCTATCGGGGAAACCGGTCCTTCTATCTAATACGCTGAGTCTTTCTGAAGAGACCCAGCCTATTAGAGCTGCAGTTCCTATGTTGGCCTAAATGTGGTAGGATAACAGAAATCACTGCCTAAAGAAATAATAAATACTTTATTTCAATGCATATATTAAAATGAAGAACAGGTTCCCTGATAGTACAAAATGCAGAAGACCTCAGTTAGGGTATAGCTGCAAAGCCCAGTCTATATTGGGACAGCTACAAATCTGTTATGTGGTGCAATGTCTATCCCTAGGTGTGGGACAGCTATGTAGTTGCGCTGATTGCAATAAATGCGCCATATAGACTCTCTAGACTGGTCAGTTAACCTACAGAGTGCCCTCTAGTGCCAGGGTCAATGTAAATTCTAAACCCTATTGTAACTAATACGTCCGTGATTCAATTGACATCCTTAGAAAACTGGATGTGGTTTATGCAGATGAGGAAACCCTCCTCGCAAGCTTAGATGTGGAGGCCCCTGTACAGTAGTATCCCACGTACCACTGGCTGGGAGAAGGTTGGCCAATTCCTGTTCTTTTTTTATTATTTTTTCAGTATTAAAAAACAAAAAAAAACCTACACATATTGTGGTATACTTGTAATCGTAAAGACCCAGAAAATGAAGGGCACAGGTCAGTTTTGCCGCATAGGGAACAAAACCCTAAAAACTGTGGCGGAATTGGATTTTTTTTTTTCCGCTTCCCACTACATTGTATGTCATATTAAATGGTGACATTAGGAAGTACAACTTGTCCCACAAAGAACAATCCCTGATACGGCTATGTGAACGGAAAAGTAAAAAAGTTATGGCTGTGGGAAGGCAAATGAAAACGCAAAAATGAAAAAATCCTCCGGAATCCACGGAGTAAATAATCTTTGTGTGCATGTAGCAGGGTTGTGTTTGCTCCTTTTATCAGCCTTACAGACTGTTAGTACGGTATGTCTGCAGTACAGCGTACCTCTAAATGCTGCATCCATAGTCATTTACAAAATAGAATAAAAATCTACGATTGAAAAAAAAATTGTATTGACTGTTGCCTATAAATGGGGTCTGATTAATGATAAAACAGGAGTGATACATATCAGTCATTATACTTATGGCGACTTTCACATCTGTGTTTTTGCTGGATCCGGCAGGGATGAGCAAAAACACTTCCATTATGATAATACAACCGTTTATAACGGATGCGGTTGTATTATCTCTAAAATTGCCATGACGGATCCAACACTAAAACCATTGTAATTCAATGGGCACCAGATCCCTTTTTTAAAGAATGGCATTGGGGTACACAGCACCGTGGATATATGCCCAGAGAAAACAGACCCGGCACCATTGATTTGCATTGTGTTTCATGCCCGATGTTTCTTGCTCAGCATCATGGGAACGCAACCAAAGGGAATGGTGCGTTCAGTGTTGTCCCCATTGACAATGAATGGGGACAAAACTGAAGTGTTTTCCTCCAGTATCGAGCTCCTATGACTGATCTCAATAGCAGAAAGGAAAACACTGATGTGAACGAAGCTTATCTTATCTCAAGTTGGATTTCCCCAGAATGGCAGTGCACAGTCCCAGCCTCAACTGTAGTAACCTGTATGGGAACGCCTCCTCACTGCCCTCCACGGCTCAGCTGGAAGGAATCGTGATCAAAGATGACTTTTGTGCTGTTTGTTTGCTCTGTAATGCCGGACAAATAGAAATACTCCAAGATCCACAGAGATAATCCATATGTAAACGGGACTCTGTTTGCCATCTTCATGACATTTACAGTAGGGGAGAAGAAAACATGTTATGTGATTAGAGGCCCACAATACGCTGCTGCAGTGTGACGGCGTCCGCCCGGATAAACAAGGTGTATATAGGAAATAATGCTGTGTGAGCTGGTTAATTGTACCGCCAGATCTATTGCTGATGGTTATTTAACTCTGTTCTGACTTTTCTGACCAGTTGGGAATATCACAGCACCTGATGCATTGATGTAATTGTCACAACACTGTGTATCTGGCTATACACTAGAGACCGCTGTTAGCCGAACGCTCTATAGCAGGGCTGGCCAACCTGTGGTTCTCCAGCTGTTGCAAAAGTACAACTCCCAGCATGCCCAGTCTGCCTGCAGCTATCATCCTACAGCAGGGCATGGTGGGAGTTGTAGTTTTACAACAGCTGGAGAGCCTCAGGTTGGCCAGCCCTGCTCTATAGCGTCGTGCACATGCCCCTGTCTGTGTATCTGTCCACAAGCCACGGATCCACAAAATACCGACACCTTCCATGTACATTCTGCATTATTCTCACTCCCATCACTACAAACGACTATTCTCGTCCGCAGTACACGGAAAAATAGGACATGTTCTGTCATTTGCAGAACAGACATATGTATGTGGACATGGATGACATGAATGGGTCCGTGTGCTGTTGCGCAAAAAAAACGTGGATTGGATCCTGATTCAAAATACAGTTGTGTGCATGAGCCCTTAAAGGAGTGTCACTTTAGTAAGTGGCATTTATCCTGTAGAGAAAGTTAATACAAGGCACTTTCCAATGTATTGTGATTGTCCATATTACTTCCTTTGCTGGCTGGCTTCATTTTTCCATCACATTATACACTGCTCGTTTCCATGGTTACGACCATCCTGCACTCCACCAGCGGTGGCCCATGCTTCCACATTATAGGAAAAAGTGTCGGCCTCTCTGGTGGCCAGGACCGTGGGACCGCACTGAGGCTAGTGCTTTTTTCTATAGTGTGCAAGTACAGTCACCACTGATGGATAGCAGGGGCGGTGGTCGTAACTATGGAAACGAGCAGTGTATAATGTAATGGAAAAATAAATCCAGCAAAGGAAGTAATATGGACAATCACAGTACATTAGTAAGTGCCTTGTATTAACTTTCTCTACATGATAAATACATTTACTGAGGTGACACAACCCCTTTAAACTATCCTTGGCAAGCCTGTGGGCAGGTCATACGCCTGGGCAATCCCAACATTCTCATCTCCTCTTGTGAGGCCCCCATACATGTAAGACTGGATTCAAATAGAATTTTTGTCCGTTATGTCTATACCAGAGAACCACCTGACATACATGCTATACGCGTCCATAGGCTTCCATTGCCTTCCAGGGCTCTATACGTGACGTATACCACAGTATGCCTATACAGTGGGATATGTTGCAGCCTTAGGGCCCTTTCACACTACCGTATGCCCTCCGAGACATACGGTCCGTGAGCGGGCCATATGTCCCGGAGCGGCATCGATCGTGCGCACGGGAGCGCACAGCATCATAGATTACAATGCTGCTGTGCACGTCGTGCTGCCCGCAGGACTATTGTAATGTACTCATATGATTTTATGAGTGTGGGACAATAGCCCCGCGGGCAGCCCGACGTACACAGCATCATTGTAATCTATGATGCTGTGCGCTCCCATGCGCACAATCGATGCCACTCTGGGACATATGGCCCGTTTACAGACCATATGTCTCGGAGGACATACGGTCGTGTGAAAGGGCCCTTACCTTGGAACCGTAGGTCAGGAGCACTACTAACAAGTGCCTACAGCTGAAGGCTCCTAATCTAGTGTGTATCCAGCCTTGTATCATCAGCCGATCCTCTCAAAAATCTGTGGAATTTCACTGCACTTCAACACGGTTAATATTCAAGGGTAGATATGTAATTGAGAGCTTAGAGCAGGGCAGCTAGGTGAATTTCCATATCCATATGGTTGTCCCAGGCGTTTATGGAGACTTTACAGCTGTTTCGGTGACTGGTGAAAAAATCTTTTCTACAAAATGACAATTTCCAGGTTTCCTTCAAGACATACTTATCTTCATTCTCACTTTCATTCCAGTTACTTTGAAAAATGCTGCTGAATTATTGGAATTTGCTGCCTTATATAATGCTGACCAGCTAAAGGTTTCCTGCTTCCAGTTCATAGGGCTAAATATGGCAGCTTTATTGGAAGCAAGGTACTGTATGTAGATGGCATTGTGTATATTGTCTTCATCCACACATTTGTGTGTTCAGATTTACCGTTTTAATTTGGTTGAGGTTTATTATACAGATGTGGTGGACTTTTTAAGACCTAGTTCACACTTCAGTGTTTTTTCAGTGATTTTCATCAGTGATTGTGAGCCAAAACCATGTGCGGTTCAAAAACACAGAACAGGTGCAGATCTTTCTGTTATACCTTATGTATAGTGTAGGTTCCACTACTGGTTTTAACTGACCAAATCATTGAAGTGTGAACTAGAACTAAAGAAAAGTGCAATTTGCCTATGCTGTTGAATGTTTTTTTTTTTTTTTTTTTTTTTTTTTTTTATATTGACCTATCCCCAGGATTGGCGGGAGGTGACTCCTGGCACCTTTGCCGATCAACTGAAGCAGTGTTCGTACGAGTGCTTGTTTACCTGCTCACCATTGCAAAACTACGCCATACCATTCACTTCAATGGGACGGCTGCTTCCTATTTACCTGAGGATAGGCCATCAATATAAAAAAGGGAACAACCCATTTAAAGTAGCACATCACTTATTCACTTTGTATTGGAGCGATCTCCCATACATGAATTTTTTTTGGTGCCATAGAGTTTTCCACTTCATTTTTTGCATGTATGCAGTGGAAAATTGAAGATACTAAAGTGTGTTCAACCTTTGCCTACTTTTATACTATGCTGTGCAGAATTAAAGGATATGGTCACCTTTGGGGTATTTTTTTATATTATTGAATTCAACTAATTTTGGGCTAAAAATAATGATTTCAATTGGTCTTTCTTAAAAAAAATTCAGCTGTTTTCCTTGTATCTCTGAACTCCTGACAGCTCATAGACACTTATTTAAGCCATATTCCTATTACACTGTTAATAACTGAACTACAAGGATTGTTTATGAGCTGTCAGGATTTCAGAGCCGTCAGAGGTGCTGTTTGACGGGGCTGAAAATTGGACCAATTGAAAAAAAAAGTTTAGCCCGAAATGAGTAGAATGCAATAATAGAAGAAAAATTGCCCCAAAAGTGTCCATAGCCTTTAAAGTGGTTTTCTCACCTATATCTATGTACCCCATTCAAGCATGTGGCTGTCATAGATGGGGGTTTCCCAGATCAGATAGTTGCTGTGTAGGTGTGGCTCCTGCTCTTGCAGACCCTGAATATCCTTACAATCAGTGGTCGCCTGCAGGGAAAATGTTACACTTCCCTTACCGCTCCATTCATCTCTATGTGAGTTCTGGAGACAACCTAGAACAGCGCTATTTCTGGAACTGCACAGATGAATGGAGGTTCAGTGTGCATGCCCTTCCTGCCACTCCGATCATTCCGGTGTGGGTGGGGGGAGGTGGAGTACGATGTCCCCAGTCTTGTGGATGGTGGGGGTCTCAGTAGTAGGACTCCCATCCATCTAATACTTATCCCTTATCCTGTGGATAGGATATAACTTGCCACAGCTGAAATACCACTTTAAATCTTGTTCATTGTTTCCAACTTCTGTAAAAGTTTTCATTGGACGCATTCTGTAAAGATATATTTTAACTTTTTTATCATTATGTAGGACTTTGGATGTTTTAAGTGAGGATGTGGTGAAGGAACTGGCTAGTTATTACAGAAAAATGGTAAGGATAATTAGTTTATATGGGAAAATGCACTTTTTGAGTGTAAGCTCAGACTTACTGCTTGTTACTCCATTTAGCTATTGACTTCTAATGTGTCACTGTTAATAGCTATGAAATAATACTCGTTCTTAGGCCTAACGTGCATGCTTAAAGGGCATCTGTCAGCAGGTTTGTACCTATAAAACTGGCTGACCTGTTAGATGTGCGCTTGGCAGCTGAATGCATCTGTGTTGGTCCCATGTTCATATGTGTCTGCATTGCTGAGAAAAATGATGTTTTATTATATGCAAATGAGCCTCTAGGAGCAATGGGGGCGTTTCCTTTATACCTAGAGGCTCTGCTCTCTCTGCATCTGTTGCTCCCTCTCCACTTTGACAAAGACAGACAGTGAAACCATCATCACATCTTGCCCTGTCAATCAAAGTGCAGAGAGCGCAACAGTTGAGAGAGAGCTGAGGCTCCAAGTGTAATGACAACGCCCCCGTTGCTCCTAGAGTCTTATTTGCATATATTAAAACCTTTTTCTCCGCAATGAGGACACATATGAACATGGGACCAACACAGATGACTTCAGCTGCCAAGTGCACATGTAACAGGTCAGCCAGTTTTATAAGTACAAATCTGCTGACAGATGTCCTTTCAGGAATTATAAACAATATGGGTGACCAAAACAAGGACATCTGTAAAGTAAGGGCACATAACAGAAGAAACAGGTTACTAATGTTTTCTAAAAGTAATACAGTGTAAAATTAGACAAACTGCACAAGTTTTGTCATAGTAAACCTGTTGCATAGTCTGCAAGTTTATACCATTTATAAATTAACTTAGTTTTACCCTTTTTTTTGGTGCATAGAGAACCAATTAAGCAACACTCCCTTTACATAAAGCAATGTGCCCTTGATAGGCAAGGCGTAAAAAGATTAGAAAAAGTGCTGAAACACTTGATAAATGTGTTGCAAAGCATGTACACCCTTTTTGACACAAACTTCACCAACCAAATGGTACATTTTCAGTAGTAAATCTGCCCCATTGTTTCCGGGGTATTCTTTCAGTGTTCCTGTTAGCCAAGTGGCACAAGGCATTCTGTGCGGTTTTGACTACTGGGAGTACCGACCTGTGGCTGTAATATATGACCTTACAATAGAGCAGAATGTTAATATTTGTTCATGGCCTCACATGGCTTTAATGGTTTTTACTTTATAACTAAATGACAGATTCCTGCGATGGACAAGAGACTGATCACCCCATACTTTCATGGACCAGACATTAGCACTTTAGAGTATGAAGATAGTGAAAGTTTCATGTCTACTAAAGGCGACAGTTTTTCTGAACAATCAACTCCGTAAGTAATGCATAAAATAAGTTGTCTGGCTTTCTCCATGTTCACGTCCATTGTATTGTGTTTCCAGCAGCTGTAAATGGATTGTTATAATTAGGGTTGGGCAATTATTAAACACTTAATCTGGTTTTGATCAGGATAGGTCATCAATAGCAGAGGTCATTGTACAAGGAAAGACTAGATAAGCTGTGACAATCACCTATTGTGAATGGTTGATCCTGACTGATCTATACACAGAGGTGATATCTCCTCATCATTACAGGCGGGATTAGAATAATACAGTATATAACTGCAGTAATGTCATCTGTACAGACCAAGAAGTGGCGCCTATTATTAGGCCTAGAGGCCTGTGTGAAAACTGCAGAAATTTACAGTTTTTATTTAAGTAGTCTTTAAAAATGGGTTTAACATAAAAATGTGATAGGTCATTTTCTGATGACACATTCCCTTTAAAGTTTTTATTTTTTTTTGTTACTTTATAGCATCCAGGCAGTGCTGATTTTACTAGCGCCTGCCGAAAAAAAATAAGTGTGTGGTTTTTACATATTATATTTGTTATTATAGTTATTGTTATATAGTTATAGAGTGGCATCTCTGGCGATATTTCATACTTGGGTTTCTGTAGCTTAAATTCTTTGACATGTTACGTGTAGAACATATTAGTTCTTTTTTCTAGAGAAGCACTTTCCAAGAAATCCAAAACTAAAGCAAAAAGGAAGCCTAGAAAGCGATCAGACAGCTCTGGAGGATACAACCTTTCTGACCTCATTCAGAGCCCACCATCGTCTGGTATGTAACGGATTTGTCTTGTGTTTCAGTGCTCTTGTCTTAAAGGGGTATTCTGGTTATAGTACACATCATAGGGGATAACTATGAGATTGGTGGGGTCCTACCGCTGAGACCTCCACCGATCACAAGAACTGGGGCCCGTAGCGAGTACAGCTCTCGGCTATCTCCAGCACTCCCATAGAAATGAATGGAGCAGCGGATTCCATTTCAGGGAGCCCCATTCTTGTGATTGGTTGGGGTCCCAACGGTTGAACCCCTATCAATCTAATAGTTATCCCCTATCCTTGTTATAACCGGAATACCCTTCAAGTTACTGATTGATATTGAAATTACGACTAGTGAAAATGTTTTTCAATTATTTCTCATTGTTAATTATTATTCTATTTGTGCTAAACAATTTGCACCCTTTAATTTATAGGATTTTTCAAATCTGAAAAAAACAATTCTGTTGAGTCACTCCAGGACTTGTTAACATCCGACTCAGAAGGAAGCTTCGCTGGTGCAAGTAGCCCAAGAGATTTACAGTCCCCCGACTTCACTGCCACCTTCAGTCCGCAAAAAAATGAGGTTTGTTACTCAAAAAACATAAAGGTCTTTTAAAATGTTCTTTTTCCATTTCCTTGTCTCTTTTTGCCACATATCTACAGAAGAAAAGAGATATGGCTTTATACATGCCACTGGGCAGGGGCTGTAAACTTAGAGCCAAGGATGATTGCATCCTCCGTTCCTCCATGCTGTTGCTGTGTGTATGTCTTGTACTTCTGGCTCGCAGCACATTTGTTGGGAATAGCACATGCGTGCATCTAGTAATAGGTGTTAGTAAGCCATCGGCACCAGTATACCATGGTTTTATGCGCCTAATTAATGTATATTAGCAGGTCCTCTTACCTGCTTGCTGGCGATGGAGAATCGTGTGACCAGTCCCATCCCTCAGCAGCCTCCATTCCCTCATACTGAGGACACACGGTGCAGGAGCGAGTTCACCTGTCCATCCCCATTGCAAGAGAATTATGGCTGCAGATGGATAGGACTGGTCACAAGGCCATTTTAGGATTGCAACGTCAAGTGGACGTATTAAAGCATTGTATATTGGCGCTGATGGTTTAATAATGCCTGTTACTAGCTGCATATAAAGTGCTATTCCCAGAACATGTGCAGCTAGTAATATGTAATGGGCAACGATTCTTTAAAGGATAATCGATACTTATATTGTATGTAAACTTCAGGTTTCATCACGTTTATTACAGCGTCAGGAAAAGAATTGTTCAACATGTTCTTTTTATGCAATAGGAAAAAAGTCGGATTTTTGATGCAAGCTCTGTCACCTCACCTCCAGCAGTGACCAGATCCACCAGTATAAAGATGCCACAGCACGTGGCATCGTCTCCCAAAGCCATTCCAAGCACAAGGGCTTCTCCTGCTACTTCTCCAAACTGGGTTGCTGTAGCATTCAGGTAAGTACCTGCTTCAAATGTGTTGGCATTAGCACAGTGTATAATAGTTTTTACATGTGTAGATTCCCTGTAGAGAAGGCATGTGGAATAAGTCTCATCTAGTCTTAAAGCTATTTTATGTGACTCATAGTTAGGGATGAGCGAACTTATGTTTTCAAGTTTGGCGTACAAGGTTTGGGTTATCTAAGAATTTCGTTATGGATTCCACTACCACAGACCATAACGTATGGTCTGTGGTAGCAGAATCCATAACAGAATTCTTAGATAACCCAAACCTTGTATGCACAAACACAAGTTTGCTCATCACTACTCGGTGCTTTCAGAGGTTCCTGTCTTTTTTTGTAAACTGAAGTTTCTATCGCCCTCATCTTATGCAGCCCTGTTAGTCCTCCTGCTATGGACCTAAGAACCATTATGGAAATCGAAGAAAATATACAAAAATGTGGAGCTACACCAAAGCTTGTGACTGGGTAAGTTGCCATTATTGTTCTAAATCCTATTGGGTGTTTATCAATCTTAAGTAGCTCAGAGCTGCTCTGCCATACGACAGGGGCATAGTACCCAAAGGCACATTGAAGAGGCTAAGGCTACTTTCACACTAGCGGCAGGCCTGATCCGGCAGGTGAAGGGTGCTGCCGGATCAGGACTGCCGCAGCGACATGTGTGGAGCCGGAACCGCGCTCCGGCCCCACACATGTCACACAGTACATACATACACACAGACACACACACATATACACACACATTTACACATACATACTTACATGCTCCCGGCAGGTCTTCAGAGCGCTGGAGGAGCAGGACGGCTCGCACAGGTGACGATTCCCCACAGCGCCCTCTGCTGGGCGCCTGGTGGAATCGTCATCTGTGCACGCCGTCCTGTCCCTCCGGCGCTCTGGAGACCTGCCGGGGAGCATGTAAGTATGTATGTGTATTTGTATGTATATATGTCTGTGTATGTTTATGTGTATGTCTATGTCTGTATGTCTATGTCTGTGTGTATGTGGTGACAGATCCGTCATGAACTCCATTGAAAGTCAATGGAGGGCGGATCTGGTTACCATTGTGGTAACACCAGACTGATCCGCCCCCATTGACTTGCATTGGGGGTCATTCCGGATCCGTCTTGGTGCGGATGCCTGGACCGGAGAGCAAACCGCAGCATGCTGTGGTTTGTTCTCCGGTCTGAAGACGGAACGGAATGCTTTCAGGAGCATTCCGTTGTCTTCAGTTCAGTTTTGGCCCCATTGACAATGAATGGGGACAAAACTGAAGCGTTTTATTCCGGTATTGAGCCCCTATGATGGAACTCAATACCGGAATTTTAAAACGCTAGTGTGAAAGTAGCCTAAGCTAGTGGGTGTTATGTGATCCCACTGTGCAGCTCCAAGAACCAGAATTTGAGGGGGCTGTACACTGTGAAGGACACGTGGGAGGAGTACTAAGGGCTGTATTACACCAACAGATTGTCTGACAGATTTTCTGACCAATCATTGGTCAGATGGCCGTTTACACAAACAGATCTTTTGTTATACACACCAACTATTGGTCTGATTGTACAGGAATTGGTCAGATAATCTGTTGGTGTAATACAGACTTACATATTCAATAGTTGTGGTCAGATGTGTTTGTTCATACAGTGGACAGAGAGGAGAAAGCTGCTGCCAGACATCTCTTGTGGCGGCGTATCCGAAAGGACGAAAATATTTACTACTTCCGATCTTTTTCTCCCCTCATATCATTTGTCAGGGGAGAGTCGGGAATGGAGATCCCAAGCATTAGATTGTCAGCTGAACTCGCAGTTCTGTGCAGGTTCAGACCGACAATACACTAATGTGTGAGGGCCTTAAGCTGCTGACATTCATTCACATTCTACAAAAGAAAGAATTGGTACAGCACCTGCAGAGTGGCTGATAAACCTCATGGATGCACGATCTCCCCGGAGTCTAGTCTCAACGGCTCCAAAATTCAGAACAAAAAGGAATAGAAGACAGCATCCGTATTCCAGTGAAAAGAGATCTTCTTTATTCCATCACCATACCTCAGTACATGCTACGTTTCGGCTATACCTTAGCCTTTTTCAAGCATGCTGTCTTCTATTCCTTTTTGTTCATTCACATTCTGCTTGTTCCCAGCACAGCTTGACAATGCTCCTTCCAAATATTATTTATTATTTCACCCTGGGGAAACGAATCTTGGGTTTATTCAGACTTCTAATTTTTCGCTTTTTTTTTTTTATAATTGTGACAAAAACTGCGACATGATTGCAACTTGTGAATAAACTCTTAATAGATTTGTTTGTTAATGACAGAATTGCTTAACCATTAGAGTGGAGGGCCTGGGGTTGGTAGGCATGCACTTTAGCACTATGCATTTATGTAATGTATGTCTGTCTATTTAGTATTTTTATGCACTGGCACTTTAAATATGTACTTATGGTATAACGAATGGGCATTATATACGGTGATTTATGTACCATTATGAATTGAGCTGTGCCACCCAGAGCACTCGGCGATTGATCCTGTGGTGTATCCGCTGTGGACGTTTATCCATCGCTATATATGTACTGATTGTTTATGTGTATTTTTTAATATAATATATATTGAATAAACTTTACATTATTTTAATATAAAATATATGCTTGTCATTGTTGTATTATATTTTTTTAAAAAATGTTAAAAAATATCTAAAAAATAAAAAAAAATATAAAAGTTTAAATCACCCCCCTTTCCATATAATTAAAAAATAAATGCCTAAATAAAAATAAATATAGACATCATGGGTATCACCGTGACCGAAAACGCCCGTACTTTAAAAAATAAATAAAAATCCAACACGGTGAATTGTGTGGCGGAAAAAAGCGTCAAAATGGTAATTCGCAGTTTTTTGTCGCTTTTTTTTCTAAAAAAAATTAAATAAAAAGCGGTCAAAAAGTCATACACACCCCAGAATGGTATCAATAAAAACTTCAGATCGCCCTGCAAAAAATGAGCCCCCATACAGCTCTGTACACATAAATACCAAAAAGTTATAGGGGTCAAGATATGACGACAAAAAAAAAAAAAAAAAGGCCAACTTTCTAATTATTTTATCACTATCAAAACGCAGGAAAAACTATACATATTAGGTATCGCCAAATTCGTACTGACCAGTAGAATGAAAGTAACTCGTCGGTTTTAATGAACATCGAACGTTGTACATAAGAAACCCGTAGAACTGTAGCGGAATAGCGTTTTTTTTGCAATTTCACCCGATTTGGAATTTTTTTCCCGCTTCCCACTACACCATATGCAATATTAAATGGTGGAGTACAACTTGTCCCGCAAAAAACAAGCCCTCATACAGCTATGTGAACAGAAAAATAAAACAGTTATGGCTGTTTGAAGGCAGGGAGCGCAAAACGAAAACGCATAACCAAAAAAAACCCCGGTACTGAAAGGGTTAATATCCTAGTACGCTATCTAACTACCTTTCATTGCAGTTGTAGAAAAATCCATGTGGTGTTAGCCCTTAAAGGGGTTCTGCAGTTCTGTAAAACTGCTGATCTATCCTCTGGATAGATCATCAGCATCTGATCGGCGGCGGTCCGACACCCGGGACCCCGGGCCGATCAGCTGTTTGAGAAGACAGCGGTGCTGCAGGAGCGCCATGGCCTTCTCTCCGTTTCCCTCAGGCCCAGTGACGTCACGAATAGTATCACTGGCCTGGGCGGGGCTAAGCTCTGTTCACTTGAATGGAGCTTAGCCCCGCCCAGGCCAGTGATACTAGTCGTGACGTCACTGGGCCTGTGGTAAACACAGAGAAGGCCGCGGCGCCGCTGCCTTCTCAAACAGCTGATCGGCGGGGGTCCCGGGTGTCGGACCACCGCCGATCAGAGGCTGATGATCTATCCAGAGAATAGATCATCAGTTTTACAGAACTGCAGAACACCTTTAAAACTCAACATAAATGATATATTTATGTCATTGTGTTTGTAAATGAAGCATCCTTCATGATGGCCTTCCATTGTCAGTGATTGTTGGTTTGCAGTGCGAGTTAGTTTGAAGCTGTAAATGTAATAATGTGTTGATTGGTTTACAGAACGCAAAAGTCTGCTGCTCATGGGATAAAGCTCTCTCAGAAGCAGAGGAAAATGATGGCCTTATCTAAAGAGAGTAGTAGTAATGCCGAAAGTGCTGCTAATATCAAGATCCCACCAAAAACATGGTAAGTAAGCCCCCATAAGACGTGCCTGTAGAGTAGGCAGTTGTTCTGTCACAGTTTAGTGAGAGAATTGCTAGTTGCACGGTTTGTATCCACATTGTTTGTACGTATGTTATGTATATGTGTTTGCCACTATACAAGCCAGTTAGCAGTTAGACAATAGTGTAGATGGTGTTTACTGCTAAGATTACTAGAGGTGTTGTAGTCACCACCAAATCCAGCTGTGTCCAATTGAAATGAAGAAAAAACCTTGTTCCACTATCCTCAAAAGTTTTGATGACTGTGCTGTTCAATACTGTAGTCCTCTTTTTATATGGCAAAAGGACTCCTGGCATGCATTTGGCTCTGATGGTCTATGGGATTGCGAAATAATATGAACAGAGCCTTATTTAAAGGGTAACAATCATTTTGGAATACTTCTGACGTATCATGGTTGCGTCAGAAATTTTGATTGATGAGGGTTTTGGGTGCTAAAACAAAGGGCAGAAGCGCTCAGCTGAGCACTGTGTCTCTTCGGTTTGATCGGCCTTGCTCAGCTCTCCTCTAGTTAGTGGTGTACAGAATTTCTATGAGCCAGCACGATCTGAACAGAAGGGGCACAGTGCTCACAAGAACTAGGGTCCCCAAGTCCCCTGTATGGAGCGATGGTACACATTCTATTCACTGCTTATGGTACTGCCGAGTACAGCAATTGGCTAGCTCAAAGAGTCCCATAGAAGTGAAAGAAGGAGTGATCACGTGTGCACACAACTGCTCCATTCACACAGGGGACTTGAGGAAACTCATGATTGGTGAGGGTCCCGGCAGTCGGACCCCCAGCTATCGTACTCTGTAGCCCCCTAAATGTGCTTCTCACAAAATGAATTCCAGCTAGCTACAATGAGGAGTGTGAAAAGAAGGGGGAAGGATGCAAAAGTGTTAGGACTTCAGGAGTTATTCTACATTCAATCGTAAGGCTGCAGGCGACAGTAATGTCTACCTGGACTGCACCCGCATAGCACATGGAGCCTCTGAGATTATTCGTACAACTCCGGCCTTTGCCGGAAAACTCACAGCATGCACCATCCTTGTCCGGTTTCTGTCCGAGATTCGTTCATTCAAATGAATAGGTTTGGTGAAAAAAAAAAGGACACCTGGATGCCACACAGATGTCCACATACATCGAAATGGCCTTCTGAATCCAGCCTTACTGTAAGGATTTAGCCAGATCTTGTTAGATCATGTTAACATTTCTTGGGCTGTAATAGATGACATAATGAATGAACATTGACATAAATGATTCATTTTCTATAATGTTGATTGAAACTTTGCAACAATTTTAAAATCAAACGGGGAAAAATTAGACCATTTAACGCTTTTCAGTGAAATGATAATTTCCCAACATTTGAGAAATATCCACCTGTTTCAGATAAAATCTTGGCCCCGGTCGGGAACCATTCTCCAGAATTGGCCGTCCAGTGCGCTTGTAAAGAGCAGTAGAATGTGCTATTGTGTCTGCCGACGTTCTTTATAAACAGCATTGGCTTTGTGCTTTTCATACAGATTACCCCGACTATATTTTATAGTGACATCCATCCTGTTTTTGTGCTTGAGTTTGTCTGTGCATTAACCATCAATGGATTATTTTGGCCGGGGCGTTTGGTTTCCATTCATAACCTAAGTGGTCTGCAGCTTGTGAAATCCATTGCAATGAAATACTTGGTATGGAAATCCAGCAGTATTTCTGGCGCTGTTGTCTGCCAGAAGGGTGGGAACTTTTCTGGCCCCTTACTTCAAATGAGAACGGACTAAGAATACCTCAGACTTCCCATTCCAAAAGAAACCTCTGTTTTTCTTCCATCTTTTAAGCTATGAAATAAATTCTTCTGAAGCTAGTAAGTCGTCTTAGGTGAATCAAATTTCTGTTTCCGAGAGGTCTGCAGAATATAACTCAGAAGACTGAAATGTATTTATAGGGCTTAAAGTCTTGCTCTAGTCACTGAAATATTATGTGCAGTACTTAAAGAGCATCTGTCACCAGGCTCAACCCTGTTAAACCAGGCATACTGCCTGGTAGGGTCGATGCTGCTGATTAAAGTGATGCATGTCTTGTGAAAAAAAGATTTTTATTCTTTATGCAGAGGACCGTAAACTGAGGGTTGTGGACGGCCCCTTTTGCACCTCAGTCCGAAACCCGAAGAAAGAATTAAAGTCCTCGACCCCCCTCCTCAGCCCCCACCCCCTTTACCCCTTCCCCTCAGGAATACCACAACCGATTTTTACCAGACGGATATCTTTTTTATTAGCGGGAATAACCCCACCAGGCATTGATGGCACAGACTGGTGTTCTTTACAGAGAGGGTCATTTATTAAAACTGGCATTTTAGACCGAAGTTATGAAGAGGCACCGGCCTCTACATAACTTCGGTGCATCCACCAACAGTCTAAATGGAAGCCAGCTTCCCTGCCCACATCACGTCCCTCGTTTTTAGACCTGGCTTGAGCAGGGAAATGTCACAGATTGTGGCGCAAATAACCTTTGTGCCACAATATGCGACATATATATGTTAGAAAACTGGCGTATATCATTTAGTAAATGACCCCCAGAGTATCTGGTACAATATTATGGTCCT
This sequence comes from Rhinella marina, assembly GCA_900303285.1. Classification (NCBI taxonomy): domain Eukaryota; kingdom Metazoa; phylum Chordata; class Amphibia; order Anura; family Bufonidae; genus Rhinella; species Rhinella marina. The sequence continues at coordinate 178,493 of ONZH01029152.1, forward strand.
TCTTTACAGATCTCACTATATAAGTACAGTCATGGCCAAAAGTTTTGAGAATGATACAAATATTAATTTTTAGAAAGTCTACTGCTTCAGTTTTTATAATGGCAATTTGCATATACTCCAGAATGTTATAAAGAGTGATCAGCTTAACAGCAATTACTTGCAAAGTCAATATTTGCCTAGAAAATGAACTTTATCCCCCAAAACTCATTTCAACATCATTGCAGCCCTGCCTTAAAAGGACCAGCTAACATCGTTTCAGTGATTGCTCCATTAACACAGGTGTGGGTGTTGATGAGGACAGGGCTGGAGATCAATCTGTCATGATTAAGTAAGAATGACACCACTAGACACTTTAAAAGGAGGCTGGTGCTTGGCATCATTGTTTCTCTTCTGTTAACCATGGTTATCTCTAAAGAAACACGTGCAGTCATCATTGCATTGCACCAAAATGGCCTAACAGGGAAGAGTATCGCAGCTAGAAAGATTGCACCTCAGTCAACAATCTATCGCATCAGCAAGAACTTCAAGGAGAGAGGTTCCATTGTTGCCAAAAAGGCTCCAGGGCGCCCAAGAAAGACTAGCAAGCGCCAGGACCGTCTCTTAAATGTGTTTCAGCTGCTGGATCGGGCTACCAGCAGTGCAGAGCTTGCTCAGGAATGGCAGCAGGCAGGTGTGAGTGCATCTGCACGCACTGTGAGGCTTAGACTCTTGAAGCAAGGCCTGGTCTCGAGGGCAGCAAAGAAGCCACTTCTCTCCAGAAAAAACATCAGGGACAGACTGATATTCTGTAAAAGGTACAGGGAGTGGACTGCTGAGGACTGGGGTAAAGTCATTTTCTCTGATGAATCCCCTTTTCGATTGTTTGGGACATCTGGAAAACAGCTTATTCGGAGAAGACGAGGTGAGCGCTACCACCAGTCTTGTCTCATGCCAACTGTAAAGCATCCTGAAACCATTCATGTGTGTGGTTGCTTCTCAGCCAAGGGAATCAGCTCTCTCACAGTCTTGCCTAAAAACACAGCCATGAATAAAGAATGGTACCAGAATGTCCTCCGAGAGGAACTTCTCCCAACCGTCCAAGAGCAGTTTGGCGATCAACAATGCCTTTTCCAGCATGATGGAGCACCTTGCCATAAAGCAAAGGTGATAACTAAATGGCTCAGGGAACAAAACATAGAGATTTGGGTCCATGGCCTGGAAACTCCCCAGATCTTAATCCCATTGAGAACTTGTGGTCAATCATCAAGAGACGGGTGGACAAACAAAAACCTACAAATTCTGACAAAATGCAAGCATTGATTGTGCAAGAATGGACTGCTATCAGTCAGGATTTGGTCCAGAAGTTGATTGAGAGCATGCCAGGGAGAATTGCAGAGGTCCTGAAGAAGAAGGGTCAACACTGCAAATATTGACTTGCTGCATTAACTCATTCTAACTGTCAATATAAGCTTTTGTTACTCATAATATGATTGCAATTATATTTCTGTATGTGATAAAAACATCTGACAAACACACATAAAAACCAGAGGGCATCAGATCATGTGAAAATATAATATTTGTGTCATTCTCAAAAATTTTGGCCATGACTGTATAATGTTATTCATACAGTGGAGTGCAGTGTAAGAAAACCGAAAAACTGGCAACCAATCGGCTCTTGGCTTTCATTTCTCAATCGCTGGTGAAAACTTGAGTGCTGCATTGCATCATTGGTTGCTAGGGGCAACAAGATCAGTTTGGGTTTTTTTTTTCAGACAGTTTTCAGAAATGGAGTCCATGTTTACTTCCAACTATGCAGTTTCCATGTACCTGCTGGAGCTAAGCTGGTATTTTTGTATGGTGAACCTGATTTAGTTCAGCCAAATGGAAACCTCGCTAAATACGTGTACAGTAGAAACAGATTTGGAGACATCTAACCAATTACAGTGATAAATTTGTTTCAACAAAATGTTAAAACCACTGATTTCTGTCATACATGGTCACGGGACAAATTCAAACAGTGGGGAAATAAGGGGAAAATGCATAAAATACCTTACATTGTATTGTAAGAACTGAAGAAAGATAAGTCATACATAGGGAAGGGTTATTTACAGTTGGAGTAATGACATTGAGGAAAGCCTTACCTCAAGAGGTAGTATTGGCAGATGCTTGGTGCTTATCTTGCATATGGCTTTGAGGTACTTATTTACTTTAGTAATGAATGATCCAAAATTGATCTATGGAAATCAGCCAACTGTGAAATAAATTTGGGAGAAGTTGGCCAAGGTTGAAAAGGAAAGCCCTGGCCAGAAAGAGGTTGAACGTTGATGACCTGGTTCTTCAGACTAAGTAACTAAATAACCCAGGAGTGTGGGGCATTTAGTCATTGGCCGTGAATGTAATTTATTGTGCTATATGCTCTTCTTCTGCAGGACAACCTCTTTCCATTATGATGAAGAACCAAAGTCATTTCGTGACCTCATTCGTGAAGAGAAAAAATCTGTTGTTTTAAATACACTAGGAGATACTGGAAAAAAATCCACCCATGTAACAGAAGTGGGTCCTCAAAAATCTGCAAGGTGAGAATGCTGAGCATATGGGCAAATGCCAGTCTGTCATTTGTACATCTACCAGAGTGCAAATCTATGGGATCCATTTTGTCTTTGGCACAGGGGTTATCCAGGATTTTAAACTTGATGGTCTACCCTTTCTGCTTTACCCTTTATTAATTTGGTAAGGGTCTGATTCTCGTCTGTTTCAAAAGACCTCCAATATTAGAAGCCTGAATAACTCATAAATAACTTGTCAATAAAAAAGTGGCGTATTTAGGAAACAGTTTCATGTTGTGTTTTTTTTTTTGTGTTTTTTTTTATGCATACTAACCAATGAGTTTTATGCATAGCCTTAGACGTAATGCTGACTTAAAGGGACTGTTCCATGAAAAATATTCTACCATTCAAACCAGCACGTGGATCTGAATACTTTTATAATTGCATGTAATTAAAAAATTTTGTTTAGCTACTAAGTTATTCAATAAAATATATCCGTATAGGGCCACTTAATTTCTTATTTCTTTGACCTGCTCATTAATTAGGCGCACCTGCTCAGTTTCATCCTTCATCTGCCTCCTGAGCTGTGATAGGAGAGCTCAGACACGCCCCCTTAGCTGCAGCAGAAAAGACACTCCCCTTGAGCCGTCAGCTTGATATAAATCTAGCAGAGCAATGAATGAATAGATCTCTGGATCCATGTGAGGTACAGGGCTGGTTCTAGCTTTGTTAGTAAGAGATTGCCATCTACTATAGGATCTCTAATTTTCATTTTTTACATTATTCATGGGATAACACCTTTAAAGGTGCTTTAACCTATCCATATCCCTAGTTTTTATAGACCCTGCACCAGTTTCCTTGTCTTCCAGGGCCTGCGTCCAGGAAGGAAACTGGTGCTGTATGTTTCAACGAGAGGTGCTGATGGATGAAATCATATAACGTGCCTCTTCATCAGTTTCCATTTTCAGGACGGTGGCAGGGTTATCCAGGTAGAAAGGGTGAAAATGGCACAGAGCATATGTATGCATTAGTAGGTTCCCCTCTGCCTGCTATTTACTTATATATAAGGTTACCAACTCCTCTAAAGGGAACCTGTCACCTTGTTTGGGGCCATTAAGCAACTAGCATTCTGTTATGCAGGTGGGGTTTAGGGTCCCAACCCTGTCCATGACAAAGCCCTTTGTCCAAGCAAAGACTAGTAAATAAAAATCAAACTTATCGGTAGGAGTCTGGGACTCTTTAGTGCTGGCAGAAGCACACGGCACCAAGAAAGCTGAGGACAGTACACCTTGCCTGACTTCGCATGCAATGCACATAGTGTGTAAAGTTAGAAACCCCTAGTGAAAGTGGTGTAAATGTAGCTTTGGTAGCAAATAACCTTGCCGAGTTTCAACACTTGAACCATATCAATGACAACCAACGGCTTTATTAGTTCATGGTAATAATTTATGCGACCACCAGGGTGCACTGCTGTACCAGTTTGTACCTTCATCCTGCAGTAGAAGTGTAATTTATCCATTCGTCACTGCTCTCAGCTTCTGTGTATCTGCTATCAGTGTTGTTCTGACGGTATTCAGTGAATACAAAGAGGGATGATGACGATAATAGGAGTTGTAGAAGTTAGGATGATTAAAAGACTCTTTGGACAATGCCATTTTGTTAAAATCCTTTTCCTGATAAGCTGATCACAGGGTCCGTAGAAGCTGAGTCTCTCAGCAATCAGCTGCAATCTCCTGAGACAGCCCTACGGCAAGTGCCACATTACAGGGCTCATATTAACATCAATAGACTGTCTTTGTAATGCATGGACATGCAGGGCCGTCCAGGGCAAGGGGCATTCGTTGGGGCCTCTCTCCATCCCTGAACCGTTGACACTCATAAAATCACTTAGAATTTCCTATTACCACATTTCACAATTAGATTCTAAACCAGTGCTCCTCATAATAAGCCTCACCGCATCAACGCTGTATGAATCAGTCTCCAGACTCAAATGTCCATACACAGATATGGATGGGGGCTCCTCTCAAGAATAAGGGTAAATGCACACGTTCAGGATTTATGTGTGGAAAATCCGCAGGTGTTCGCAGAGAAATCCGTGCAGACAATACACATCAATTGGTGCGGATTTTACTCTTCCTCCTTGAAGTCAAAGGAGAAAATCTGGTCAGGAAAAATAAAATAAATTGACATGCTGCAGATTTTAAAATCCGCACGGAAAAAAATATCTGCATTGTGCACATGATAATTTCAAATTCTCATAGAATACAATGTGCATGACCTACTGTACGGATGTTTCACGGACAAATCCGTGCAGAAAATCCGTACGCAGTCCTGAGCGTGTGCATTTAACCGGTTTCTGCATCAGTGTCCTGTAGTCATCCAAAATGTAATCACCATCGCTTTCCGATCTCAAACCACACATGCGAAAACAACTGCTCATGCAGCTTCTCTGATCATAAACTGTAATGGAAGCACTCATAAGTAGTCACTTCATAAGACGGAGGAAAAAGTGCGTCTTACGGAGCGAAAAATATGGTATGTAGTTGTGGATTCGTAGCTTATCATTTCTGCGTGCTCCTCACAAGTGTAAATTCATTCAGATGAATGAATCAATTCGTACTAATTGATTTGCTCTTCTGTAACATGTGGTAATGAGAGTAAGGGCCCAACAGTAATCGGGAACAAACTGTTTGTCCTTGGTCCTTGCCCGCTTGTTAAAGCTGCATTTGCATGCAGCAATCATCCCCTTTGTATGCAGGTGAACAAGGGCTACAGTGATCATTCATCCCCTTTTTACATAGAGTGAGGAGCTAGCATCAAACAAGGATTTTAGGCTTTGCATAAATGATGGATCACGTGACCACCAAGCATTTTGCTTTACATGTGGCAGTTATGGGCCCTAACAATGGATATGTAGATGGACTAAAAGAACATAATCTATATACATTCATTCCCTATGTTGGATATCTGCAGTAATATTCTACATTTTCATCCTTATAAGGAAAAATATTTGTCCCTCTTGTATAAACCTGGTTTCTTTCCATATCTTCTATTGGTGTTGTTAGATATATCAATGTGTGTGCAGTATGTCTGTCCCGAGCTGTCATTACACACACACGTTGCTCTTACTTCAAAAATCCTTTTGTTGGAAACGACTGGGTTTTTAATGGTTGATTTAGGAAGAAATTTACATTTTTGTGAAAATTATCTTAAGTGTAATCTTTCCAAACCACAGTCAGCCTGACCTCACCATATAACCTTTTCCGCTTAAAGGAAGAAAGAGTGTGTCTGAGCTGTTAAGGGGAAATTACACACAGATCAGAGCAAAAATGAAACTTTGACATACCGTATGAAAGTTCTTATGAAAATTGTGAGGAAAAAAGTTTCCTTTGTTTTCAGCAATGGGTTAATGATTGCCAGTGAAGGGATTGTAGTGTCAGCTCCTTCTCATAAGACTACACTGTACTGCTTACACTATGTAAGGGTGCTTAACTTGTGATCAAAAGCTGAATCCACAGCAGTCCATGGAACCACAGCTAGCTAAAGCTGTGCTAGGACTGTAAATGGCCTATTTTTAATTTTGCCATTAAAGGGAACCTGTCACTACGAAAATGCAATGCAATCTGCAGGCAGCATGTTATAGAGAATGTGGAGCTGAGCAGATTGATAAATAGTTTTGTGGGAAAATATTCATCATAACTTGTATTTCATTCATTCAGCAATTTAAAAAAAAAGTATGGCAAAACAGTTTTTTTTTTAGTTACCATACCTCCCAAAAAACGTATCAAACAATCAAAAAGTCCCATGTACCTCAAAATGGTATCAATGAAAACATCATCTCATCCTGCAAAAAGAAGCCTTTGCACATGCCCATTGCCAGAAAAATAAAAAAACGACATCAAGACATGACTTAAAAAACTAAAATGTTCTTGTGTAAAACGGAAAAAAAGTCATATTTGGTATTGCTGCATCCATAACGACCAGCTCTATAAAAAAAAATCACATGATCTACCCCATCAGGTGAACACTATAAAAAAAAATGCCAAGAACAGCTTTTTTTGTCTCCTTGCCTCCCAAAAAAAACATATTAAGTGATCAAAAAGTCTTATGTACCCCAAAACAGTAACAATCAAAAAGTACAGTCTGTGCTGGAAAAGGCAAGCCCTCAGACATCTACCTCGGCAGAAAAATGAAAATGTTGTGTATGTTAAAGGGGTTGTCCGGGTTCAGAGAAGAACCCGGACATACCTGCAATTTCACCCAGGCAGCCTGCCTGAAGAGGACATCGGAGCATCTCATGCTCCGATGCCACCCCCTTGCCCTGCGCTAGATCGCGCAGGGCAAGGTCTCTTGTTTTGTAAATACTCGCTGCCGGGCGGGTACTTCCGCCGGCAGTGAGTTCGGTGACGTCACCGGCCTTAATGGGCCGGCTTTAGCGCTGCCCTAGCCGTTTTACTGGCTAGGGCAGCGCTGAAGCCTGTCCATCAGCGCCGATGACGTCACCGACTCACTGCCGGGCGGAAGCCTCTGCCCGGCAGGGACCGGTACGTCACCGGAACCCGGCGAAATTCCTTTGCCCTGCGCTAATTAGCGCAGGGCAAAGGAGGGCATCGGAGCATAGGATGCTCCGATGCCCTCTTCAGGCGGGCTGCCTGGGTGAAATTGCAGGTATGTCCGGGTTCTTCTCTGAACCCGGACAACCCCTTTAATATATGGTGATGCAAAATGCAACATATTTTTTTTTTAATAAAAAGTGATTTTTATTTTGCAAAAGTAGTAGAACATGAGAAAAAAACTATATAAATTTGGTATCACTATAATTATGTCGACCCGCAAAATGAAATTATATATAACATATAGTGAACCCCATAAAAATGAAAAACACAGAGAATTTCAATTTATGCCCACCTCACCTCCCAAAAAAGAGATAAAAATCAGAAAGCCAAGTGTACCCCAAAATGGTACCAATAAAAACTACAACTTGTCCTGCAAAAAATGAGGCCATACACAGCTCAGTCAACAAAAAAATAAATGGCTCTTTAAAACAATTTCAGCACATTTCTTGTTAGAAAATCCAGATGCCGATTTTTCCCTTCTGAGCCCTGGCGTATCCCCAAACAGCAGTTTATGACCACAAATGGGATGTTACTGTATTCAGGAGAAAATGGGTAGCAAATTGTGGGATGATATTCTCCCCTTATTTCTTGTGGAAAATAAAGTTTGGGCCTAAAGCTCAATTTCTTGTATAAAAAATGTAACTATTCATTTTCACAGCCAAGTCTTATCCTATGAAACGCCTGTTGGGTCAAAGTGCTCACTTCACCCCTTAAAAATTCCTTGGGTGGCGTAGTTTCCAAAATGTGGCTACTTTTTGGGGGGTTACACTGTATGGGTACCTCAGGGTCTCTTCATATGCAATATGGCACAAAATTTATTCCAGCAAAATCTGCCAACAAAAAAACATATGGCGCTCCTTGCCTTCTGAGCCCTGCCGTGTGCCTATACAGAAGTTTACGACCACATATAGAGTTTTACTGTAAACTGCAGAGTCGGGGTAATAAATATTTAGGTTTGTCTTGCTGTTAACCCTTGCTGTGTTAAAGGAAAAAAGATTAGAATGGAAAATCTGCAAAAAAAAAAAAACATTTTTAAATTTCACATTTTTGTTTTAATTCCTATGGAACATCTAAAGGGTTAAAATCTGATTTGAATAAATTGAAGTGTGTGTTGGGGGCATTTATAAGTGGTTTCTATTATGTCAGCTACTCAAAGCTGAATTGTTCCTTAAAGAGGCTCTGTCACTAGGTTTTAACCTATGTATTTAAATACATAGGTTAAAACCCCTTGACTTCTACAGTTAAAACATACCTTTATTGCAGAGTACAGCGCAGCGGTTGTGCTGAAAAAAGAACTTTAATCTTTATGTTAATGAGCCTTCGGAGCACCGGGGGGCGGGCTCTTTCTTCCTGAGCACCGCTTCTTCACCGCCCCCCGGGTCCCGAGGCTCTCTCCGATGCCAACGTCCACGCCCCTCTGAAACTTGATTGACAGCGCTAGGCCGTTTGGCCTAGCGCTGAAATCCCGCCGGCGCATGCGCAGAAGCGCTTGCAGTGCCGAACACCGCAAGCGCTTCCATCCTTGTGCGCACGCGCCGTCACTTCCGGGTTCAGCGAAGTGACGGCGCGTGCGCACAAGGATGGAAGCGCTTGCGGTGTTCGGCACTGCAAGCGCTTCTGCGCATGCGCCGGCGGGATTTCAGCGCTAGGCAAACGGCCTAAGCGCTGTCAATAGTTTCAGAGGGCGTGGACGTTTGGGGCATTCGGAGAGAGCCTCGGGACCCGGGGGCGGTGAAGAAGCGGTGCTCAGGGAGAGAAGCCGCCCCCGGTGCTCCGAAGGCTCATTAACATTAAAGATTAAAGTTCTTTTCTCAAGCACAACCTGCTGCGCTTGTACTCTGCGAATAAGATATGTTTACTGTAGAAGTCAAGGGGTTTTAACCTATGTTATTAATACATAGGTTAAAACCTAGTGACAGAGCCTCTTTAAAGTAAATTTTAGAAATTTTCTTGAAAATGTTAAAAATGACTTCTAAAATTACCAAAATGATGCCAACGTAAAGTGGACATATGGTGAATGTTAAATAACTATTTTATGAGATATCACTATCTGTCTTCAAAGCAGAGAGAATAAAATTTAGAAAATAGTGAATTTTTCCAAATTTTCAGTACATTTTGGATATTTTTTTTAATATAAATAAAGGTAAAACACATTGTCGCACACTTACCACTAACATGAAGTACAATGTGTCATGAGAAAACAATCTACAGTAGATGGCGGGTGACTTTACACTAAGCAGCTTACTTTCCACTCTTAATTTAATGTTACTTTTTTGTCTTATCAGAAAACCATCTGAAACCACAACTCCTGAATCCAAGTGGAAAAGTAATGTGGCAGAGTCTTCCAAGTAATGTATTTATTATGCTACATGTAATAGATGTATAGAAATGTATCAGTGTCGGATTAGTTATTGAACTGCTTCTTGTGTGTACCATTGTAACTCGCTAAGTTAACATAACCCTGTAGAGTTATTTACCTGCCCTCCTATGACCAACAAGAAATAATCCATTTTGAGAATACAGTGAGCTGTTCAATGACCAACTCCGCCATGCAGCACCCATGTTACGGTACAGCCAAAGCATATCTGGCAGAATTCCACCGCAGCAAATGGTGAGGATTTTGTTGCAGAAATGCCGCGGGTTTGCCTCAGATTTCAATCTCTGCTTTGCAAAGGGTTAAGTCCACAGCAGAAATCTGCAGAACTTACAGGTTATAGCTATTAGTGATGGATTGTTGATGCAGGGAGTTATTCTGATTGCCTGATTGAAGTTGGGGAGGTTTTTTTTCCTCCCAAAGTGAGGAAAATTGGCTTCTACCTCACAGGGTTTAGTTTTTTTTTTTTTGCCTTCCTCTGGATCAACTTGCAGAATAACAGGCTGACCTGGATGGAAAGCCTTACAAACTATGTTACTATGTAACTAACTTTATGTGCCACTGCATTTACTTTCAGGCTGCATAGAATAGCCTGAAAAAAGAACTTAAAGGGGTTGTCCCTATTCACTTGAACTGGAAGGAGCCATCCTGTAGAAGTGAATTGAGTGGCTAAGGCTGAGTTCACACTTTAGTTATTTCGATCAGTAATTTTAGCTGGAAAAACGGCATACAGTATTACCATATTTTTCGCCCTATAAGACTCACCGGCCCATAAGACGCACCTAGGTTTTAGAGGAGGACAACAAGAAAAAAAATCTTTTTCATTAGACCTCTGGTCAGACCAGCAGTCAGACCCTCAATATTAATCAGACCTCAGCTAACAGCCCTAATAAGACCCCCAATGTTGATAAGACCCCAATCAGACCTCAGATAAGAGCCCCATATCTCTCATCAGTCCCTTATATGCCTCATATCAGCCCCCAGCCATATGCCAGCTCCACTTCATCAGCCTAATGTCAGCCCCCATGCCTCATGCCAGCCCCCATGTCTCATGCCAGCCCCCATGTCTCATGTCAGCCTCATGCCATCCCCATGCAAGCCCTAATACCTCAGATCTAATAAAATTAAAAAATGCACTTACCTTTCCTGCTCCTGGACCCCACCGCTCCTCTCCGCCCACACTCTGTCTTCTCCCTGCCGCCGGCTGTGCTGTGACCCGGCGCGCACAGCGTGAGGTCACAGAGCGCCCTCACGCTGTGGGCAGCACAGCCGAGCGGAGGACCAGGAAGCGATAAGTACCGAGTCTTCGCCGCTTCCTTGTCCTCCGGTGCTAATGAGCGCTTCCCTGATGGAAGCGCTCATCAGCATTCGCCCCATAAGACCCAGGGGCATTTCCCCCCCATGTCTTATGGGGCGAAAAATACGGTATCGTCTTTGTACTAATTTAACCCCTCAGTGACTGTCCTGTTTTGGGCCTTTCAACATCACATTCCAAGAGCTATAACTTTTTTTCTATTTTTCCGTTGGTGCAGCCTTATGAGAGCTTGCTGTGTTAATTTTATTGCGTACCATTTATTATTACATATAATGTAGTGGGAAGCTGGAAAATTTCAAATGGGGTGGAATTGGGAAAAAAAAAAAAAACACAATTCCATCACAGCTTCATTCCATAACCTGTTACCTGCATTCACCCGATTCAGCGATCCCGCTTTTGTATATTTTTATTGTGTTTTAATACTTAAAAAAATATATTAGGACTCATAGCATACCAAGTACAGAAAAAAAAAGAATGCAGTAACGTATACAGATGCCACTATAAGACAGTTGTTAATATATACATTTTTAGACATTTTTTGTATACATTAGATGTATGACAAAAACGTGTTGTGAACCCAGCCTACTATACACTAATGTGCTCCATAAATTGTGGAGAAAAGTTAGACATGTCTAAATATGCACTAAATTGAGCAAATTTCATTTTAGCTTCTAACATTCTTTACACTGCAGCATTGTTTGCTCCTTTTGTTTTTGCTGTCTGCCTTTAACATTTGTGTCATATCCCTCTGCAGCCCCTGGCTTTTACCTTTAAATAAAAACAAGCCTTCAGTGGTGCCAGTCACTTTTACTACGATCGTTGAAGAAGAGAAGAAGCAGGAGGCTGCCCTCATTAGGAGCCGGGAGAAACCACTGGCTCTCATCCAAGTAAGAGAACCATTAGAAATATTTTCTCCATGAAGCTGATGCTATTACATGTTTAAGGCTTGTGTATATGGTAGTTTTATTTATTTTTGTTTTAGACTACACTTAAAGGGGTTGTCTCTCTTCAGTTAGTGGTATTTATCATGTAGAGAAAATACAAGCCACTTACTAATGTATTGTGATTGTCCATATTGCCTCCTTTGCTGGCATTTTTCTGTCACATTATACACTGCTCGTATCCAGGGATTAAGACCACCCTACAATCCAGCAGCAGTGGCCATGGTTGCACACTATAGGAAAAGGAGTTGGTCTACTGAGTGGCAGGAACCACGGGAGTGCACATAGGCTGGCACTTTTTCCTATGGTGTGCAAGCATGACCACCGCTGCTGGATTGCTGGTTGGTTGTAACTCCTGGAAACAAGTTGTGTATAATGCCATGGAAAAATGAATCCAGCCAGCAAAGGAGGCAATATGGACAATCACTATACATTAGTAAGTGCCTTGTATTAACTTTCTCTACATGATGATAAATGCAACATACTGAAGTGAGAAAACCCTTTTTAAGAATGCCTCTCTATAAATGACAAAACAACTAAATTTTGTTCTATGTTTCTTAGATTGAAGAACGTGCGATTCAGGATCTGCTGGTGCATTACCAAGCAATAGACAACCCAGAAGAATATATAACAGTTGAGCGATCAACACAAGGGCCCATGGCAACACCAATGTGGAACAAGCATTGACTATGACATGGTTATTTTCCGAATCATATAAATGTGCACACGTTGATGTAATGTTTTGGGTAGTGTGTTTGCAGTTAATAAAGGCTCACGCATGACTTGTAGATTTTGGTCTGGATTTGCTAATCAGGGTTGAATGCACTAATTTCAACTTATATGCCATATACACATTACTTATGGACGTTTCATGTTCTCAGTTTTGACAAATTTAATAATTGTCTAAAATAGAATATTTAATATGGGGGTTGTGTATTCTGTTTACAGTGTAATGAGTTTTGGTTGCAAATAAATGTATGCAATTATAGTTTTCAGATTTTTATTTTTTCCAGTTTACAATGTGTGATTTCAAGAATGCAGTATTTCTGGTTATCCCTTTAAAGGGTATGAACATTCATGAAAAGTATGATTGATTGATTGATTTTACATATTTACTAAGTTTGAGACTGCAGTCTCCATCTGTTCATTTCTAAACCCAATGATTATGTAGTTCACAGCCTTCTTCTAGTTCCAGACTTTTCCCGTGTGATCACTTGCCTTACAGTAATACATGCTGTATATGAGATGTGTGTCCAGGATGCTGCTGCCTTCACTAGCTCTCATGTACTAGCACAGCTTAATTCCTGTAATGTTTTCACTGCCTGGCAGTTGCAGAGAGCTGAGCCTCTAGAAGTAACGGCAAAGCAATCGTGCAGTCAGCTCTGTTTCTCACCGGAGTGCCGCTCAGCACTGGGTTAAAGGTCCTGCTCCTGCGCTGTAGCAGTAGGTCTTGTCCTTTACTGACATTGGGGAATCCGAGGAGAGCACAGAAGCAGTTTAATACCACCTCTGCCTTTTCTTCAGATAATTTCATAGCACTCAATGAGCACTATACAATGAATATAGGTTGTAGTGGGTGTCTTAGGGGCAGAGTGGAGCTGCAGGGTAGTGTGTTTGCAGTTGCTGCTCCTTTGGATGCCCCAGTTAAAGTGAAAATAGTGTCATACAAAAAGCAGTGTCACTGGCCCCCAGATGTCTTTTATTGACCTATTGAGGGCCATATTATGTGGGAAAAATATATTTAAAAACATTTTTAAAAAAAATTAATGATAAAAAATATAATACAAAAAATAAAAACGCCTACGTCAACCAAAGCTGTTGCCATTATCACCCTGTTCACATGCAACTATGCGTATTATATATTTAAATGATTGACACAAAACAGAGAACACTTTTTTATTTATTTTGGTGTCTGCATATTTAATGAAAAAGGAGCTATTGTTTAGGGGGGAAAAATGACAAAAAAAGTTGCATAAATTATCTTGGTAGTCTAAAAATAAAGTTACAAACATTAAATCACCACATTCGATGAATCACAAAAAAACGTCTGGTCATTAAGGCCGTTTGTGGCCTGGTCGTTAAAGAGTTAACCAGTAAGCCCTTTTCCTGCTTGTAAGTGCTCATGCACATGGCCGTAAGTGTTTTGCGGTCCACAAATCTCGGATCCGCAAAACACTGATCCCTGCCGAGTACATGCCACCGTTTATTTTTAACTTCTGCAGAAATGATCTATTCTGTTCTGCAAAACTGACAAGAATAGGACGTGTTCTATATTTTTTGCAGGGCTGCGGAATGGACGTGCGGATGCAGACTGTGTGCTGTCCTCATCTTTTGCGGCCTCATTGAAATAAATGAATCCACATTTGATCCACAAAAAAGTGGATCAGATGCAGACAGAAACTATGGCTATGTGCATGAGACCTAATGGAAAGTGCTTACTGGTTATTGCAGGACACCAGTCACACAGATTAAAGGGGTTATCCCACGAATAATGTAAAAAATGAAAATCAGACATCATATAGTACATGACAACCTCTTTCTAACAAAGCAAGAACCAGCCCTGTACCTCACATGGATCCAGAGATCTCCACATTCATTGCTCTGCTAGATTCATATCAAGCTGACAGCTCAGGGGGAGTGTCTTTTCTGCTGCAAGCTCAGGAGGCGTGTCCATCTTCACCCTATCACAGCTCAGGAGGCAGTTAAAAGTTGAAACTGAGCATGTGCGGCCTGCTCAGTGAGCAGGTCAAAGAAATAAGAAAGTAAGTGGTCCTATACAGATACACTTTATTGAATAACTCAGTAGCTGTACAAAATTTTTAATGACATGCAATTACAAAAGTATTCAGATCCAGGTGCTGGTTTGAAAACTGTATAATATTTTTCGTAGGACAACCCCTTTAACTGGAGGGAGGGGGAGTACGCAGTAATAACCAATGAGTGCTGTCCTCTGTAGTGCAGGAAAGAGCTCATTTCAAGAGGCAGGATGACCGATCAACCATTAAACAAGCACTTGTTTGTCAGCTGATTTGCATCTTTCATCAGAATGAAAAATGTACAAATATGGGCAGCCATCTCCCTGTGTAATCAGGGATAACGAATAGAACTTAAACCTGGAGGAAAGACTGTGGTAGCGATCATTCCTCCCCACTCACTTTGTATCTGCCTGAGCATTGATCAACTTTTAAGGCCCCTTAAAATCGCAGTGTGACAATGATGCAGCTCCCAGACCAAAAAAAGTTGTGTACCCCTTTATTAACCCCTTGGCGCATTTGGACGTAACTGTACGTCCAAAGTGCAAGTAAGTTGCTGCATTTGGACCGCACAGTTACGTCCAAACTGCTTACCGGGACTGTGACACTATAAAGTGTCACAGCCCCGGAGTCTCCGCTCTCCCGGAGAGCAGAGACGTCGGGGAAGCCGGCAAGGGACCAATCAGAGTGGTCCCTTGCCAGCAAGCGCTCCGATTGGTTAGTCTCTGCAGACTAACCAATCGGAGCGCTTCAGTATTAAAATGCCGGTTTCAGGCTGCGATCTCCACTCTGGAGAGAGATCGCAGCCTGAAACCAGGTAAGTCCTCTGTGCCCCCACATAGCCCCCTTCTTGTAGTGCCCCCCCTTGTAGTGCCCCCTCCTTGTAGTGCCTCCTTGTGCCCCTCCTGCTGCGCTGTTTCCATTGATGGCAGCGGCTCAGGATCGGAGCCGCTGCCATCAGCAGAGAGTGTGAGCTGTAATTACAGCTCACACTCTGCTGCTAACAGCTGAAATCGGTGCTGGCACCGATTTCAGCTGTTTAACCCCATAGATGCTGCGGTCAGTAGCCGCCCGCAGCATCCATGGGGTTAAGAGGGAGGGAGCTCCCTCTCTATACCATCGGCCGCCGCTGCTGCAATGGCAACGGCCCGATGGTTACCATGGCAACCAGACGCTTTACAAAAAGCGTCCTGGTTGTCATGTAGCTAAGGCTGATTAGACCCTCAGGGTCTGATCAGCCTTAGTGTAGCACTGATACAGTGCATTGCAATAGATGGCTATTGCAATGCACTGTATAGCCATCAAGCCCACTGGATCTTCAAGATCCAAATGGGTCTTGATAAAGTTTAAAAAAAATGTAAAAAGTAAAAAAAGAAAAGTGTGAAAAGAAAGTAAAAAAAGTGTAAAAAAGTAAAAAAAATAAAGTTTAAAAAAAGTTAAAAAAGCGCCCTTTTTCCCCAAATAAAGTAAAAAAAAAGAAAAAGTACACATATTAGGTATCGCCGCGTCCGTATCGACGGGGCTCTATAAAAACGTCACATGGTCCACCCCGCCAGCTGTACGCAAAAATTTTTTTTAAAAAAAACTATACCAAAACAGCCATTTTTCTGTCACCTTGCCACACAAAAAGTGTATTAGCAGGCGATCAAAAAAGGCGTATTTACCCCAAAATGGTACCAATCAAACCGTCATCTCGTCCCGCAAAAAATGAGCCCCTACCTGAGACAATCGCCCAAAAAATAAAAAAAACTACAGCTCTCTGACTATGGAGATACTAAAACATGATTTTTTTTGTTTCAAAAATGATATTATTGTGTAAAACTTAAATAATAAAAATAAGTATACATGTTAGGTATCGACACGTCCGTAACAACCTGCTCTACAAAAATATCACATGATCTCTCCCCTCAGGTGAACACCGTAAAAAATAAAAAATAAAAACTGTCTAAAAAAAGCCATTTTTTATCACATTTCATCACAAAAAATTTAATACCAAGCGATCAAAAAAGTGTATGCCCCCAAAAATAGTACCAATCTAACCGTCATCTCGTCCCGCAAAAAATGAGCCCCTACCTGAGACAATCGCCCAAAAAATAAAAAAACTACAGCTCTCTGACTATGGAGATACTAAAACATGATTTTTTTGTTTCAAAAATGATATTATTGTGTAAAACTTAAATAAATAAAAAT
Organism: Rhinella marina; assembly: GCA_900303285.1. Classification (NCBI taxonomy): domain Eukaryota; kingdom Metazoa; phylum Chordata; class Amphibia; order Anura; family Bufonidae; genus Rhinella; species Rhinella marina. The sequence continues at coordinate 195,207 of ONZH01029152.1, forward strand.
AAGTATACATGTTAGGTATCGACACGTCCGTAACAACCTGCTCTACAAAAATATCACATGATCTCTCCCCTTAGGTGAACACCGTAAAAATAAAAAATAAAAACTGTCTAAAAAAAGCCATTTTTTGTCACATTTCTTCACAAAAAATGTAATACCAAGCGATCAAAAAAGCATATGCCCCAAAAAATAGTACTAATCTAACCGTCATCTCGTCCTGCAAAAAATGAGCCCCTACCTGAGACAATCGTCCAAAAAATAAAAAAACTACAGCTCTCTGACTATGGAGACATTAAAACATGATTTTTTTTTGTGCTTCAAAATATTGTGTAAAACTTAAATAAATAAAAAAAGTATACATAATTGATATTGGCCGCGTCCGTAACGACCCTGCTCTATAAAAATATCACACGATATAAACCTGTCAGATGAATGTTGTAAATAACAAAAAATAAAAACTATGCCAAAACTGCTAGTTTTTGTTACCTTGCCTCACAAAAATGTAATATAAAGGTACCAAAAATCGCATGTACCCTAGAATAGTACTAACAAAACTGCCAACTTATCCGTAGTTTCCAAAATGGGGTCAGTTTTTTGGAGTTTCCTACTCTAGGGGTGCATCAAATCTGACATGGAAACTTAAACTTTTTCCAGTGAAATCTGCCCTGGCGTTCCTTTCCTTCTGCGCCGTGGCGTGTGCCTGTACAGCAGTTTACGATGACAAATGGGGCATTTCTGTAAACTACAGAATCAGGGTAATAATTATTGAGTTTTGTTTGGCAGTTAACCCTTGCTTTATTCTCGGACTAAAATGATTTAAATGGAAAATCTGCCAAAAAAGTGAAATTGGAAATTTTGGCTACATTTTTTCTTTAATTCTTGTGGAACACCTAAAGGGTTAATAACGTTTGTAAAATCAGTTTTGAATACCTTGAGGGGTGTAGTTTCTAAAATGGGGTCATTTTTGGGTGGTTTCTATGATGAAAGTCTCACAAAGTGACTTCAGACCTGAACTGGTCCTTAAAAAGTGGGTTTTGGAAATTTTGTGAAAAATGTCAAGATTTGCTTCTAAATTTCTAAGCCTTCTAACGTCCCAAAAAAATAAAATGTAATTTTCAAAATGATCCAAACCTGAAGAAGACACATAGGGAATGTAAAGTAATAACTATTTTTGGAAGTATTACTATGTATTTTAAAAGTAGAGAAATTGACATTTGGAAATTTGGAAATTTTTCTAAATTTTTGGTAAATTTGGTATTTTTTTATAAATAAGAATGAAATATTTTGACTCAAATTTACCACTGTCATGAAGTACAATATGTGACGAGAAAACAATCTCAGAATGGCCCGGATAAGTAAAAGCGTTCTAAAGTTATTACCACATAAAGTGAGACATGTCAGATTTGAAAAATGGGGCTCCGGCATTTGGTCCAAACTGGCTGTCGGTTGAAGGGGTTAAACAGGAGTGAGGCAATGCTGAAACTACATGGACTATTGTGGGACATGGTTTGACTGTTTGTAAACGTTTGTGTGGCCATTTGGAGAAGTGTCCTCCGCTGTTAGCCTTGGATCACAGGTTATCAAGTGCTTTTTATTTTTAACCCCCAATATATTTGTTTTTAATCATTATTCAGGCTAGACACTATATTGCACGTTCTTTCCACCTATCTGTGCTGCCATACAGTGCTGACTGGGCAATCTGACCCTGCTGTAGGCTGTCTCCGCCATATCTATAACTTGTGCGTTCCCCTCCCTCGCCTACTGCAATTGGTTCTCTCTTTATACAGTTTTCTCTGCTATGTAAATCATCCCCCCCCCTCCCTGCGGATAAACTGTGCTACTCTGAGGGATGGGAAATATAGAGCAGAAAGAGATGATTTGGCCTTCATACAAATGCAGCCAGAAATGATTTGTCAACATTATGTCAAAAGCAGAAGCACAGTAAGTTGTGTACAGGAGTTGCGCAGACTCTACAGCAACAAAATTATTGATTTTTAAAGACTATTTATACATCTGCTTAATTTTTCATTTATGAAGCAAATGAACAATAAATACTACGCAAACTTTTACACAGAGGTTAAACCTTTTGCTTTTAGGACAATTTCATATTTTGACAAATATAGAAGCTGAATCATACAATATGGACAAAAGTATTGGAGTACCTAAACGTTACTCCCACAGAAGTGTTGACATCCTGATCTAAATCCCATTGAAATCCCTTTCTAAAAATATCTGTGTAAAATAAAAAATAAATAAATCCATAGGCATTAATATGGAGTTTAATCTCTCTTTGCAGCTAAAACAGTTTCCACTTTTCCAGAGTGGCTTCTTGATGTTTGACAAGAGGGCCTGACTTACAATTTCCCTTCTAACTGATCGCAAAGACGTTTGAACGAGTTGAAGTCCAGGCTGGGTGTGTCAGGTTCTTTCGTTCCAAACCAACCAACCAACCAAATCTCTTTCTTTGTGCACTGGTGCAAGTAGGTTCAAACTTTGCGGAAACAGTCTGGGGAAGGCCCTTCTCTAGCATGACTGTGCACCAGTGCACAAAGCAAGATCCATAAATGTTTGGTTGGTTGGTTTGGAATGAAAGAACCTGACTGGCCAACACACAGCCTAGACTTCTTCTCCTTTAAACGCCTTTGGCATCAACTAGACTGGTAGAGATGTTCCGAAAACTATCAGTAGAATTGTGGTATCTCTGGAAAATATATAGATAACTAATGAAATGTATTTACAAAATTGTTTTACTGTTTCTCCTGATTTATACCTTAACTGTTGAAGTGTTCATCTAATCCCTTGATAATTTCCATAGAAGGCACATCACTAGGGGAGCTATGTGAGTCTTTTTACCTGTTGAATGTTTTATTGTATGTAGACGGAAAAAGTTGGCAGTGACAAAATTATACCTAAATTTATAGTTACAATTTCTCATAGCAAGGAGAACAGCAGCTTAGGACTCACAAATTGAGAATTACCAGTTTGCAGCTCATTCTTTGTTGTGCTCTGTGGTTTAGACTGTAGGCCATAATGATATTGAAGTGACAAATATCTTCAGCAAACAAGTGAATATATACTTTTAGATCTGGTGAATCTCTATACTGTAGTGAGAATGATTTGCCTGCTGTACATCATCTGATGACATGCTGAGAAGTGGCATCTAGGAAGGCCTGAGGACTCAGTTTAAGGATCACGCTGGTAAGCCATCAGCAGTCTCTAGGTAATGCTTTTATGCTGTATTGTCTTAGGTTACCACAGGTCAGTCACATACGCAAGCGTTGTATTTCATGCTGGCTAAGAAGCCTTAAGCAGATCTCCTGGTGATGTAGACAATTCACTGCCTTTGAGCCTATAATGAGACATACAAAGGAATGTGACGTATGACTTCCTCACTGTTTACTCATCTCAATAACCTCTCTAGTGCTTTTCTGTGGGTCCACTGGTTTTAATGATTGAATCACACCCAAGAGCACAGTGAAGCTTATTCTGAAGAGAAGCAAAAAAATAGATCTCTGAAACCTTGAAAAGGCTACATTTTGAGATGCACAGATTTGCAGATTCTTCTAGGAATGATTGGTTTCCTTCTTTAAAAAGCATTTCCCCTGAAAATTATCCGTAGCTAAACTATCTGTATTTTTGCCCTAGAAGACACACCTGTCCATAAGATGCACCTAAGTTTTAGAGAAGGAAAATAAGAAAAAAAAATATTTTTTATCAGACCTCCAATGTTAATAAAACACCCAATTAGACCTCAGATCAAAACAACAAATCAACTTACCGCTCCTGCTTCGGATGCCGCTGCTTCGGGAATCCAGCTCCTGCACTTTCAGCTCTTTGTGCTGCACACTGTGCTCTGTAACGACGCCAGCCTGAGGTCACAGCGCGCCGACGTCCTCATGCTGTGTGCATTCACAGCACAGCGAGCGGCCAAGGACCAGGAAGCAGTGAGTACAGAGCCCAGTCAGCGCTCAATTCACATACATTGTTCTTATTTGGGAGATTATGGTTATCTATATTTTTAGGCTCAGCGTATGGGTTTGCAGATATATATACATTCAAGATGCCGGGTCCGTACCTGTTTAGTATGGAATTATCTCTTTCAAGCGATTACGTGCACTTGAGTGAATTGCGGTGTCCATCATTATTACGGGAGTTTCCCGCTCTTATCGAGCATGTGCTTGGAAGGCGCGGCAGCCATCTTTGGTGAGGCAAATCCTGTGTGCTACCGCAAGTTCTCTCGCTTACAGCGACATGTACTCCTGTCCAGCCAATGGAGTTTTGACTCCTTTGGTCACATGTTGGAGCTGGGTGGAGTGCATTACTGGATGTGGCTCGGCGTTGTGAATGTTTGGCGTTCTTATTTTAGATAATGCTCCCATCCAAGTGAACCTTTTAATTTTTATTTAGTAGGGTATAAATAGACAACCATCACACTGTCCCCCTGGCGAAGCCGGTTGGCGAAATGCGTTGGGTGAGTGAGGGACACTGGTATGGCAGATATACTTTTGGGTTTGCATATGGTCTTTAGTGTTAGCCTCACTGTTGGACAATCGTTAAGACTGTTTTGCAATTGGATCTACCTTTTTGGTAGTGGTTAGATATTACCATGTTATTATGGGATGTTTGCCTGTCCGGATGTGGATATAACTATTGCTAGCCATTTTTCCAGTGGTCCCTCACTTATTTATCTATTTCACTAACATATTGTGGACTTTTTTCTACATTTTTAATATTAATATGATGATGAAATAAAGGAATTATTATTGTTTTATGATAATTTTGGACTGTGTATGATTTTAGGTATGCATACGTTTGTTGTAGGAGTGGTGTTTTGATGTATGTAGCTGTATTCCATTTAACTGGTTACATGACTTCCTGGACATGTTATGGTGACCATACTGTTGGTTACCCAGCTCCACCAAATATCAGCTCTTCCTCCTGTGGGAGTTCTGTCATCAAATGGTCACCTCACATAAACAGTCTATGTGTAACCTATGTCAAGTTTCCTATAATTAATAGCATAGCTGACTTATCCTGACAAATCTCCCTACTGCTGCGGCTACCACAGTATTACAGTGCTTTTCATTTGTGTGCTTCAGTGCTCAAAGATTAGCAGTTTAGAGCTGAATACGCCCAGTTTGTTTGCAGTAAAACTAGCATGGCATGACTGCAGGTAATTCTGAAGCTCATGTCACGAAAAATCTGTTTGCCTTCAGCGCTGAACAGAAGGTTTTTATGCCGACATAGCACTTATCTGACGTTGTTAGGTGGATAAGTGTTTGCCCAGGATTTCTAAAGTTCGTAAGACATTTCTGTTCTGTGAAACAGCTTGTGTTTTTTGAGAATTTAATGCTTTCCAGACAGAAAGCAAGACTTCCAGTAGGCTATATACATATTTATAGATTTATGGAAAGTAATAAAAACAATATGATACATGTTAATTCCATGAAACCCTTCTATTAGTCTCATCAAAGCATAATCATTTTCTAAGACATCTTAATTTTAAATAGGAAATATTGGACCAAACCTTTGATGCTGCCATAGTAGATCCATGATAGCATATATGCCCTCAAAAATAATTAATGCACAATTAGTGACCTGAAGACAATTTCATCTAAAAAAAACCCAGTCATATAGTAGTATTTTTACACCGGTTTCAGAGGTATGCCAAATGAAATGTAGTCTGATTTTATGATGATAATATCAAGGAGACTTCTAGCTCTAAGTGAGGAGGTGGGGGCATGGATTATTATAACACACATTGGGTTCTATATAGCAGTGTTCCTCAACTCCAGTCCTCAGGTCCCACCTGCCGGTCATGTTTTCAGGATTTTCTTAGTATTGAGTAAGTGATATAATTAGTGTCAGTGCATCAGGACCTACCACAGGTATTAATTTTGTGGGATATTCTCAAATCATGATTGGCAGGTGGGCCTTGAGGACTAGAGTTGAGGAACACTGCTGTATAGTATGAAAAACTCAGTCTCTAAAGGATTCTAACATGAAGTACTAGAAGACAAAGAAAATGTAGGGTCTTTGGGAGTTTTAGATGCCGGATTTAATAAGGCACCTGTGCTGGTCCACCAAAGTTATGTAGAGGCGCCAACCTCTACATAGGTTTGGCGGATCCACCGCCACTTCTGAATCTATACCAGCTCCCTTGTTGGTGTAGACTTGTCAAGAACAGCTGGCGGGCCGCAGGTTGAGCATCCCTGACTGAGACTGTAATAGTTTATTATTTCTGTAATTGGCACCCCACAATTTTGCTGCCAAGGAGCTGTCAAAAACCCTCAACTGCCACAGTTGCTATTGTCCACAGCATCTGAGGGGTTAAATGACTAGGATCAGAATTACTCCTGTTCCCAGTCACTGTGGGCAGGTGTCAGCTATATAACACATATAACACAGCCAGCACTCGCCGTGTATGGAGCGGGCTTAACTCCTCAGCCCATGCTGTACTACCCTTCTTCATTATGTTGTAAATATATGACGTGGGGTTCTATGGTCTTCATTTTTTGGGTCTGGTATGGGTTTTTCACTAAAAAGTAATAATAAATCTTTATATAAGTAATTTGACAAAGTTTAAGATCTGTTAATAAGAAAAGATTTTTGCTGTTAGTCTTTAGGTGACTGAAGAGACAGGTAAGTAAACCTTTACTAACACTAGTTGATTACCCTTGGTTTAGGGCAGGGGTAGGGAACCTCCGGCTCTCCAGCTGTTGTGAAACTACAATTCCCAGCATGCTTCATTCATTTCTATGAGAGTTCTTAGAAGAGCAGAGCGAGTATGCTTGCTGGGAGTTGTAGTTTCACAACAGCTGGAGAGCCGGAGGTTCCCTACCCCTGGTTTAGGGGATGACATGCAGACCTTGTTTTGTCATGTTATCTTAAGCTTTCTCTGCAATTGTTAATGTAACTCTTTCCCTTTAACTGCCACAGTTTCTAACAGAAGATATGGCTGGGGGAAGTTAAAGATTTAAACTGAGCATGTGTGACCACCTCCATGAGGTGGACAGAGAAAAAAGGAAAAGAACAAACAGCAGGTGGTGCTGTACAGATGAGTTTATTGAATAGCTCAGTGGATTATACAGAATTTTAATTAATTACATGCAATTACAAAAGTATTCAGATCCAGTTGCTGTTTAAAAACTGTAGAATATTTTTTGTGGCACAACCCATTTAATGACCTATTGATGGGAAACAAGTGAATGTAAAATGGATTTGACATCAGTATAAAATAGTTACAATACATCCTTTGATGCAACCATGCATTTTCACATAGCAGAACTAACTTGGTAAAAACCACAAGGGCCAGCATGCATTGTAACATTTTTAGGTTTTACCATAGGTCTTCAGTTGATGGTCTCCCACAGCTATTTTTAATGTAAGCTGTTAGTAGTTATGGTCTGTAGTGATGTGTGCAATCAAGATTCCAGACTATACAGTAATGTTATAGAAGGAAAATGAGTACAATCATTAAGTGGTCAACTTGAAAGGAGCTGCTTGAGGAAGTCACATATCAACTAGACAGTTTTTACCCTATCAAAACATCCATATTCTAAGAATACTAAACATTTCATAAGCATGCTTCTTGGCTTTACAAAGTTATACACAATGTACATCATTGTTACTCATCATGTTAAAGGGGTATTCAGGTCGTTAAAAGTTATCCCCTATCCACAGGAGCTCCACTGAGAATGGGTACCCCATACATCTCTCAGTGCCCCCTGAAATGAATGAAAAGAGTGTGCAACTCAAACATGCACACTCTTCTCTATGGGAGTTCAGGACACAGCTGAGTACAGCGCTCGGCTATTTCCAGAACTCCCATAGAGATGGATGTATGGATAAATACCTTTTAACAACTGGAATACCCCTTTAAGTAAATGCCACCAAAAAAAAAAAGAAAACTAAAGTCAATTATTGTTATTCGTGACCAACATGATGGTGTTAGTGTGTACGGCACTTGTTAAACATGATCTGCACGCAATAGCATAACCCCATAAATGGCCACCATTGCCCAATGGGATGTCACCAATGTGTTTTTTTTTATGGAAAGCTACATTAAAACATTGCATGTTTTGTTGTGTCAACCTTTACAATTCCACTTTTGTTTTGTACAGTTCCCTCCTAATATCCAACATTACTTAAATACTAATAACTGTTGGGAAAGGCTATGAATCCAGAATTCACCCTACAATTTACCTACCATTTACCTACCATGTATTGGCTACTACACTGTCATTCAATAATACATATCTAGGCCACTCGTGATTGCTACTTCATCATAAATATCTCCAGTTCCTACAGAAGCATTTACATAAATGTATGTGACATAAGGTTTTCCTATCCTTTTTGAAAATCAGGAACCTGGCAAATGAGCTGTACATGATTTCAAAGTCAGTCATAAAAATATTTGGCCCTTAACATAGCTATTCATATGTGTAGTATTAATGAGATAAAATGTGCCCTTGTAAAAACTGAGGAAATTATAATTATTACCCAAGAATTCCAGCCTCAACTCCTCAAAAAAGATTTTATACTGCCATCTGTCTCCTTTTATTAATGTGTTCACTTTTGTGCCAGAATGAATCATTTTTTGTTTGCAAACTGTTTTTATCAAGTTACTAGAAACAAACTGACAGAAAGCGCTGTGCCTGCAAATATTTTTGGATTCACAAGCTTACTGTCACAAAAGAATAAAAGAGTACAGAATACATGAGCATCTTAATAACCTAAATAATTTTGTGTTTTTCATGTCCTTAACATTATTTCTAATTCCTCCATTCCATTCCATTATTTCCTGCAGGACAAGTTGTATTTTAGAATGGCACCATTTAATTTGTCATATCTTGTTTTGGAAAATGGAAAACAAAATCTATGTGAGGTAAAATGTACTAATTTTTTGGGGATTATGCTTTTGCAGCATTCACTATACCCTAAAAATAACGCAACAACCTTATTACAAATTAATACCAAATGTAGCTAGTTTTTAATTTTTTTTAAATTACATTTAAAATGATTAAAAAGTTTTGAAAAATGAACATTTTCTTTGCATTACCATATTCTGATAACCATAACTTTTTTTTATTTTAATCTACAGAGCTGTGTGAGGGCTTGTGTGGAACAAGCTGTTCTATTCCATAGAATACAATAGTATACTATTACAGTGTACGGGATTTTTACTACCTGAACGTTATACCCTGCCCCATGCTGCTATAGTAACTGATCAGAACCTAGCAATTTTGCTGATTGGGCTCCGATAAGAGTACAAAGGGAGCTCCTTCTTTCTGTCTAACTTCACAGCTGCAAGGTTGCTATTGACTGTTGCATTTAAGGGTTAAACAGGATCTGAGTAATCTCTGATCCTGGCCACTGTGAGCGGGTGTTGGCTGTATTACATAGACACAGCTTGTGAGCCCGCTCCATACACACCTCATGCACCTCAGGTGTATAGTTACGCCCAGGTGTGCAAACGGGTTAATATAGTTTACATTAGGGGTCTCAAACTCGGCCAGATATATGGGCTGCACATGGGCCGGGTTAATTTCACACTTTAAATATGATACAATACAAAATTATAGCTAATCAGATTTGAACTACTGTAACAACACTGCATTGCTATAATAATACCACTAGGTTTATGGGAAATTTTGCTCAATATATCTTAAAGGGGTTGTCTCATCAGACAATGGGGGCATATGCCCCCATTGTCTTATAGGTGTGGGTCCCACTGCTGAGACCCACACCTATATAGAGAACGGAGCCCCGAATGTAGTGGAGGATGTACTGTGCATGAGCAGCCGCCCTCCATTGTAACATTTTTATCTTCTATGAGACCACCAAAAATAGCATAGCGGCTATTTCTGTTGAGCCCATAGCAGTGAATGGGAGCGGTGACTGGCCATGAGCGGTGTACTCCCATTTACTTCTATGGGGACAGCAATCGTTGGTGGCCAGACCGGAGTCCTCCAGCCACCACTTTGCATGGCTCCGTTCCTGATATAGGTGTGGGTCCCACACCTATAAGACAATGGGGGCATATCCTAGTGATATGCCCCCATTGTCTGTGATGAGATAACCCCTTTAACAATTCCATGAAAATAGCATCTCTCCTCTCCCTTCAGCCACTTCAACAGTCCCATGTAAATACCATTACTCCCTCCCCCAGCTACCTCAAACATACAGTCCATCTAAATAGCATCACTCCTCTCCCTTCAACTGCTTTAACATACAGTTCCATGTAAACAGCATCACTAATTTCCTTCACCCCCCCCAACATACAGTCCCATGTAAATATCACCCCCTCCCTCCAGACCCCTCCAACATAGGTCAGAATGGCCTAGATGGCAGGAAGTTCATTGAAACTACCATCCTGCTTCTCTCAGTCCATTGATGCATCCCCTCTCAAAGTCTGTCAACTGGGAAAAATGTGTTTGAGTGCATCGAAGAGGCATGTCTAGCAGTCAAGGATCTCTCATTAAGACATACACTGCCCAAAAGTAACCTCTGAAAGATTGTAGCGAGGGAAGCACTTTAACTCCCTCTTGTGGCATGACCCAGTGTCTAATCAGACCACACCTGTAATCATTTACAGATCTGCCTGAGACATAACTGCATGCCGAGTTTCACAACAATTTATTATTTCTATTGGTTGCTTGGGGCAATTAATAAGAATTGGTGCACATTGTACACAATTGTTCTATTTTATCTAATATGTGGTAACTGAAAATGGTAGCTATGCCTTAGACTACATTTCATGTCTGGGGAGCATCTAGGCACAAAAGAGCTAATGTTTTACTTTCCAGTGGTTGCTTTTAGTAACATTATGATTCTTATGGTCATATTGGTTTTAAACTGGGTCAGATACAGGTTTTTTTGATCCATGATTTCTACATTCATATCTTGGGTCGATATTTTGAAGCTTCTAGCAGTAAACTCCCTTATGACACAGACTCACAAAATTGACATGTGTTTAGAATTCACAGTATGTGACAGCCCTTTGGAAAAACTAAAGTATGCAATTAGGTAGACTAGCGATGAAATCTAGAGCGGTTGGCAGCAGAGTCCAGCAATTCTCTTGCTCGCAGAGCAGGAAGAATTAAGGGTTTACAGTGGTTTATTTCCAAAAGACAAACACTAAGACGCCTATGTAATATTTATTGTGCGTGAGTCAATACCTTTATTCTGTTTCTTACGCTATGATCACAGTGGTGTTTATCTGTACATTATTCTCTTTGGCTTTTTTTTACAGAAAATTGTACACATACCCTTCACTTATCATCCTCATTGATTTCAATTACATTTTTCTAAAGGCAAAACCTTCATTTTTTTACTAGAATACTTTAGACTATATAGCTCTTTGAGATAAGAACACAAATCAATGAAGACATCCATCGCCTTCTACTAGGATCCATTATGCTTTACATGTCAATTCTTATCAGATGTTAGGGTCATGCTAGTACAGTATGAACACAACCTTAAAGGGAGTCTGTCACCTCCAAAACACCCCAAAACTGGAGTAAGTGATGAATAGTGTAAAGCTACTTTCACACTAGTGTTTTTAAATTCCGGTACTGAGTTCCGTCATAGGGGCTCAATACCGGAAAAAAACGCTTCAGTTTTGTCCCCATTCATTGTCAATGGGGACAAAACTGAACTGAAGACAACGGAATGCTCCTGAAAGCATTCCGTTCCATCTTCAGACCAGAGAACAAACCGCAGCATGCTGCGGTTTGCTCTCCGGTCCAGGCATCCGCACCAAGACGGATCCGGAATGACCCCCAATGCAAGTCAATGGGGACAGATCCATTTGGTGTGACACACCAGTAGTCCGGATCTGTCCTCCATTGACTTGCAATGGGGGGTCATTCCGGATCCGGCTACAGAGATACAGACAGAAAGACAGACAGACATACATACATACATACACATATATACTCATACTCCAGCCAGGGACGCCGGCAGCATGTCTTCACGCGCCTCCTGCGCGCAGCTATGACGTTTCCCCACTGCACCCAGCAGAGGGCGCTGTGGGGAATCGTCATCACTGCGCGCAGGAGGTGCGTGAAGACGTGCTGCTGGCATCCCTGGCTGGAGTATGTAAGTATGTATGTGTTTGTGTGTATGTGTGTGTATGTATGTATGTTCTCTGTGTCTGTGTCAACATGTGTGGGGCCGGAGTGCTGCTCCGGCTCCACACATGTATCAGCGGCAGTACGGATACGTCGGCACCCTTTAGGTGCCCGATCCGTGCTGCCGCTAGTGTGAAAGTAGCCTAAGAGACACTGAGTCTGATTATGTCATTTTTATCTTCATGCTCACTTGCAATCCAACACTGGGCTCCAACACACCAGCAGTAAGGACTCTTTGAGTCCTTTCCATCATGTGTGTGAGCTCAGGAGTCCTTTCAATGCATTTTACTAATGTTTGCCAGCGCACAGTGTTAGAATGCAAGTGAGTATGAAAATAAAAATTACGTAATCCGACTTGCTATTACTTATCTTATACACCATTTACTCTAGTTTGGAGGGTGTACCAGCATATTTTTATTTATTTTTTTCGTTTTTGCATTTTCATTGTTCTTCCATAACATTTTTATTTTTCCGTTCACATATCCATATGAGGGCCTGTTTTTTGCTGGACAAGTTGTACTTTCTAATGCCAGCATTTAATGTGGTATACAATATAGGTGTACGTGGGAAAAATTTCCAAATGGGGTAGAATTGAAAAAAAAAAAAGCAATTCCTCCACAGTTTAATGGTTTTTTTTTCCTACAGGGTTCCCTATAGGGCAAAACTGACCTTTGCCCTTCATTCTCTGGGTCAGTATGATTACAATACCATATATGTATAGGTGTTATATGTTTAAATAAATAAAAAATAAATGAAAACTTTGAAAACAATTTTTTTTTATATCACCATATTTTGACCCCTATTACTTTTTTCTAGTTATGTCTACTGAACTGTGTGGAGGCTCATTTTTTGCGGGATGATCTGTAGTTTTTATTGATACCATTTTGGAGTGTGTGACTTTTTGACTACATTTTATTAAATTTTTGGGCTAAGAGAAGCAATGAAAAAATGACAAATCGGCCATTTTGATACTTTTTTCCGTTATGCCATTCACCGTGTTGGAAAAATCTTTTTGTATTTTAGTAGTACGGATGTGGTGATGCCCATGACATTTATATTTTTTATTACTTATGTATTATTTTTTTTATTTTTAGGAAAGGGTGGTGATTATATATTTTTTTCTTTATTTTTTTTAATTTTTTTTTTTTTTTTACATTTTTTGGTAGCCTAACTAGGAGGCTACAATGTCCACTACTTTGTTTTTTACAGAATATTACTATACTCCCTTACACTATACTATACACCTGCTGGCCAACATTGGAATTCCATCTCTAATATGCTGGGTCTCTTCAGAGAGACCCAACCTATTAGAAATAATAACTGGCATCCCTGAGGGTTTTCACTCTATAGGTGTCATGATCACACTTGAACACGACTAGAGATGAGCGAGCATGCTCGTCTGAGCTTGGTGCTTGTTCGAGTATTACGATACTCGTAAGTGCTCACTGCTCGGACGAGTATCTCGCCATGCTCGAGGAAATGGCATCTCCCGCATTTTGAATTTTTGCTACCTATAAACTCAGCCAATCACAAGCCAGGAGACTCTGCGGTACACCCAGCATCACGTGGGGCCCTTACATGTCGATAGCAGGGGTTGGCTGGCCTGATCAGGTGACCCTGGAATATACTAGTGACTGCCCGCGGTGCTCGGCTCAGATGCTGTCTGGATGTCGTTAGGGACAGAGCTGCTGGGTTTCAGGGAGAGTGTTAGGGCCTGGATTTAGTTCTCTGTTAGGCAGGTGTGATCTCAAAAAGAACCCAACAGCCCTTCTAAGGGCTATAAGACATTTTTTTTTGTCTCCTGGCTGGGCTGGCTGGCACTAGTAGTGCAGCTATCGCCATATATAACCCTTTTTTTATTGTTTTATCTCAGTGATACAAATCCATTTCATACAGCAGTGTGGAACCATTCTGTGTGTCACAGTTCAGCTGTCCACTCACCACAAACCACAATCCATATTTTCTGTCCAGGTGACCCATACTGTACGTCACGTAATCAAATACGGTCTTTTGCTCTCACTGATACAGCTACATTAGAAAAATCTCTGTGCGACATTTGTCTGGGTTGCAGTCAAAATAGCCACAGTCAGCAGGGGCTGAGTTTGCTCACTGAGTTTCTGCACGTCACGTTAAAAAAAATATATATATAAAAAAAAATATTAAAAAAAAGTTTTTTTGTTGTTTTATCTCAGTGATACAAATCCATTTCATACAGCTGTGTGGAACCATTCTGTGTGTCACAGTTCAGCTGTCCAGTCACCACAAACCACAATCCGTATTTTCTGTCCAGGTGACACATTCTGTACGTCACTTAATTAAAAAAGGTCTTTTGCTCTCACTGATACAGCTACATTACAAAAATCTCTGTGCGACATTTGTCTGGGTTGCACTTAAGCAGACCAAGTCTGCCTAATCTAACAGTTTCAGTGTAATTGCTCCATACTGCATGGTACGTAATAACATACGTAATTTTGCTCTAACTTATCCACCTATATATTTTCTTGTTCAGATTGAACAAGTTT